>JARKHS020014957.1:92500-232766 GCA_030143305.2 Amblyomma americanum
GAGATAAATTTTCCTACGTCAAGCGTAAGCGCAATCAGGTGTCAGTACAGTTTATCGTGTACTTGCGCAATTTTGACCCTGTTTGTGGAGTGTTATGGCTTCTAGAAAGTAAATAGCATGGTATTTTTATACCAGTTCACTGCCATCAACGGGACCAAGCCGCACTACTGTATTACTAGTGAGTATACAGTTGGGCATTTCTTAGCAAACACTGATGCTGCACTACTTAAAGACCAGCTGCATTACTCCCTGAACCCATTAACGTAGACCTCTATTGTTGTCGGGTAGTTATAAGTGCCGACGTTCAAGTACAACGCAACTAATGCTGCTTGATTTTGAAAGACGCTGTGAAAGGGTTTTGAGATTTCGTAGTTTAACTTCAAATGATATTGCTATAATCACACTCAGAAAAAAAACAAGCATTTAAACAAATCGAAACAGAAAGGGTTATATATTTGCGGATGATCATCAGTGTCTTAAGTTCGTTCCTTTTATTAAAAGTAGTTCAGGCTTTGGAGCGTTGCTGTTGATAGTGCGTAGGTCTGCTCTAGATGTCTTTAATATATGTCGTGAAGCGCATTTAAGAGACTGTTTAAATACAAGCAAAATTTATTTTTCAAAAGAGCCAATTTTTATGGCTGCTGTGTCACCTCGGGTGTATTATAATATAGGATCGTGCTGAGATTGTTCCACATATAATATGTGTTCTTTTTCTAAGCAAACGCCTCAGTAACAATCAGAAAGACATTTCGCCAACGTAGCGAACGATATGCTACAATTGAGCACGGAGAATATGCCTCACTTAGAAAGAAGGACGGAAATTTTGATACTTATAAGGCTATGCATTTGCAAACGTTAATTGGCTTAGCAAGCTGTACTTTAGCTTTACATTCCGCCCATGACTGGTTTATAGAGGTTTAACGTAACAAAGCGATTGAGGGTTTGAGGGACACCCCGCCCATCTCTACTTCCGTTACTAGATGTTTTGGTGATTCTCTTCCTGTAAGAAACAAGAAGCTGAACACGGAGATTGGGTTGGACTTTGTACGGTGGAATGGACTACACTGATTTATACCTGAGCTAATATTTTTATTTCTTTGCAAAGGAAACAAGCTTTTTTCGCGAGGGCATCTCGTTCGTTTTTTTTTTTAGTCTTGGTTTGTAGAGGAGGTACCCAGGAGTGTGCTCCTTAAACAGGCAAGACAGGGGTCTGTTGCAAGCCCTTTCCCTAATCACGGCTTGCTTGAGCGTAGGTTCCACAGCACCAGTGTTGCAAGCCGTGTTTGCCTGATGCTGTCTTTTCTGATGGCGCTCGTTGACGCTGTGTACATGCAACACACTGGCTAGAAGGAATTCCATCGCTGCTCTGAGAGTTTTGCGAGGTATCGATATTTTATGAAATTTCTACTATAGGCTTATTGCTCGCTCTTGATTACCTGCTGCAATCTTGGCATCCAGGCTGCACTTCATTCAAGTTCAAGTCGACATTGAAGTTTGCCGTTTCCATGACGTCAGTTCAGTTGACTGCCACAGGCAACATTGAATTTTTTACGCCACAAACACGCACCACAAGTGAACACCCTTTTCCCTGTTCAGTAACAAATCTTTGAGGCTTCTAATAGGTCGCCTGCAGAATTTTTTGAAAGCATTCATCGTTGTCAGTGCCAACTTCACACGTTCGATGTGTGTACGAGTGTTTTATTTCTAGTAACATTAACAACAAAGACAATTCTATGGTTCCGGAGGGCGCTCCGCTGTCAGTTTGCGGTTTTCGATGTATTTTGCAAAGTAGTTTGTTCTGGCAGAAACAAAAACTTCAAGGAATTTAATATGACTATAAACTCTAAATGCTCAAAAAAAAAAACTTCCAGAACTACACTTTAACAAGTACGTGCTCCGATTTCCACGCCTGGCTTCAAGCAACAGCTCCGGTTTCTATTCTTTTCGGTTCGACTTTCCACTACGCCAGCCAATGGCTTTGTTAGAAAGACGCGGCAAGTGTTGCTGTCTCCACGAAAGAAACCTCCCTGCTGGACTAAAGGCGCCGTGATAGTTTCGCACAGCTGCGTGGGCCATAAAGCATGTACATAATTCACGGCGGCATGACAATTTGAGAGCTCAGAGAACGCAGCATGCAGACGCGTCGAGTTCAGGACACAAGTTAGACGATTGGCGTCTCCTTCTTACACTGATAGGAATGAAAATATTTTTACCGGGTAGTCAAATGTTATGGGGAATCCGCCATGATGAAGTAGGTTTGTGATAAGGGAGTAATTACTCATTGGCGTACACCCAAGCGCAGCAATACGGCTAAACAGGAAAGCTGTACAGCTTACTCAGAAATTTCGCCGTCATAGAACAAATATTTCTCGCCCGGGGATCAAATCCGGGACGACCGCTTGGGTGGACGCCTATTATTCTCTTATTACATATTTATCAGATATAATTTAGACCTCGCAGCGCAATCATGCATACCAACAAGAAGGTGATCAGCGTAGCCTTTGGCGTGAGTGCTTTCGCGGATCTCTTTTGTGCGGTCACATGGTGCAGGTGTATCTTAACCACTAGTTTTTTATAGCAGGGCCTTTTAAATCAAGAACGGCGGGAATGAAGCCTGTTGCAGCTACACCGCTTGTGTTTTCCGCTGATCAGATCTCATGAAATTCGGAAGTTTTTTTTCTTTTTACACTGAAACCATAACTTGAAAGGGTGCACCCCTCGATCTTCGGCGGTTATTGTACACGCGCTTTCTGTTTCCACTGTTCTGCGTTTTTCGAAAATACAAGTTCACCAGTCTCAAAGAAATATCCAGCAGTAGGCAATTGAATGAACTCCACACACTGTCTGCCAAGCTTCTTTCTATTGAGATTCGCTGAGACGCACAGCGTCGCATTTGTAGAAATAAAGAAACATTCTGGCAAACATTGAAATGTGAAACGTTTGTAGCGCTACTTCATCAAGAATGTTAACTCTCGTCTTTTGTATCATATTGCACTGATTTTGGACCTGATGTAGCGGCAAGGCGAAAGCGATATGAAGACAGCGCGACACGACAAAGCCTGTGCCACTTGCTACTTAGTTTATTTCGCATCATGCTTGCCTTTTTTCCCACAAACCGAGCGGTTTCACAGACACATAAAACTAAAACAACAATCATCCCCGTTTCCTGAAACCACTGCTGACGAATTACATCGAATTAGTAATAGAATACCATAAACGAGGCATGGGGAGCACTTTTAATTTTTTAACCTGGCCATTCAGGAGCAACAAAAAACAAAACAGGACAAAGGAGCGAAATGCGCAGCACAAGGAGAAAAATCCAACATGCACAACAGAAGCGAAATATACCCTTAAGAATGAGTGATTATAAAAGGCAAACGCATAAAATCACATATACGATGACCATTAAAAACATTAAAAAGAAAGTGAAAAATCAAGCGCGATGAACAGCGTATCATGTCAAAGGCATTAAGAAGGCGAAAAAAAGTGCAACCGAGTGAAAAGTGACACTGATAAACAAAACTAACAGAAATTAAAAAAATTGAGTGCGGAGAACAGCGTCTGGTGCCAATGGACGCGAAAATGTGAAAAAGAATTCTGGAAGAAAAACCGTCAGAGGGTCTAAAGTTTAAATAAACACATCTGAAAAAAAAAACAGGGGCAAGGAACCAAATAAACACCGAAAACTAAGACAAAACCAAGAGAGACAGACACAAAAACTTTGTTTCTGCAAGTGATTTTTTGACCCTACTGGGTCCCTGGGCAACTGCGCGGTTCCGCACTGCATCATGCAGGTCATGTCGGGACATGATGTCGGCAGCCCGAGTCTCCGCAGCAAGCTGTGGTGTCGGGTCTGCATACGTGAGCAGGACCTCCCAGTGCTCCCAGCTCGAGATGGCGAGCTGTCCCAGCGGGGGAGGGTCAGCAGAGCAGCCGAAAAGGATGTGGGACTGTGTGGCGTGAGGGTCACCGCATAGGGAGCATGCAGGGGACGTGCCCCAATAGTGGGATAACAGCTGAGGGGATGACAGAGACCTACAGGAATATGTGTAAAAATGCGATCTCCGAGTCAATAAGTGCTGTGGACGGCCTGCCAAAGGATCTTCTTCCCGCCTTCTTGATGCGTTAGCTGCATGTCTTGTTTCTGCTCTGCCTTTCTGCAGCTGAAGTTGTCGCTTTTCAGCGCTCTTTGCAGAAACCAGTGTTTTAGAAGTTGGTGTTCCTTCCAGAAACAGCCACAGGTGTGTTTTGGCCGTAGCGGTGCGTTTTATAGCGTCGCAATGGCTTCCGATTGAAAACTCAAGGCGTGTAGGCTGTAAACTCGCTTGGAGATAGAATTTATTTGTTTGAATTTAAATTTTAGGAGACTTGTAGTACCCTGGACGGCTGGTTGGACGAATGGACGGAATTACTTGGACAAAGCGCGGCGAAGGTGTGGACGTTACGCTTTGCTGCATAAAAACATGATGTTTCACATGTATCGACACTTACCGTGGGTCTTACATACCATGTGTCACCCTTAAAGATGCATTCTCACTAACAGCTTCCAACGGCACAAACCTTCAGACCGGAGGGCTTTATAGGCTTGAAAAACAGTTTTCTCAAGTAGTCATAACATCAGTATTGGCAATTATACCAATCATTTTGTTTTGTATCGAAGGAAGCTTTTCAGTACCTCTTCTACTCATTGTGACCGAAAATAAACGGCAATAGTAGTTGCGAAAATATTAATGGGTGAAATATTTCTAATATACATTTAAAAAGCAGAATAACACGGCATCGCAGCTAGAACCCGCCTACATACGAAATACATTTACCATGTTGCTCGTCATGGGCAAAGAAGTTCAAATAAAAAATTCTGTGTACTCAAAGAATATTGTGCATTTCATAAATTTTTCCGTGACCGTCAAATTTTAGGCCAAAGTCCTGCCTTACTAGTTCATTTCTTTCTGGTTTATTGCAGCCTTGATCACGGCAGAATCTGCTGGGAAAAGAAGGGCGATGCCAATTTCAGTTTCGAGGGCATAGTGGACAGATTCGAGGGCATATTGGAGAGATTCAGGAGTGAAAATAATTATGACGCTAAATACAGGCCGTGGCACTGAGGATAATGGTGATGGGGGGTTAAAAATGAGAGCGAAAGGAAATACTTAAATCTAATGTAGAAAGAAAAACTATCCCTAATTATCCAGCAGCTCCCTCTTGGATAGCGCGGATACAATTGCCGAGAAAAATTCGCTATTCGGTCAACGTACTGGCTCAAGACAACAAGCACGCGCGAAGCATTTAAGAATCCTGACATTATAATAAATAAAATGTTATTGACGATTTGAAAAATTGCAGTTCAGTTGCCTTAGTGTACGTTTTCCTAATACGTGATTACCGAAGGATACAGGCTGTCTTTCAGAAAAGGTTTCCGACCGTAAAACATAGTAACGCCATTAATGAGGCTGTAAAGAAATCAACAGAATATAACCAGCCTTCAAATCCTACGAAAAGCCTTTTTACGGAGTCGAAACATCAGGAGTCATCAAGAAGTCATTGCGTAAGCACTGCGCTGAAGAGGCATATGGACAGTCCTAGACTGCAGACTATAATAATCACAATGGCTGAAATAACTTCTTTTAATATTGCCGCGCGCAAAAAGCGAACCATAAAAAAAATTCTCCCAACAAAAGCTATAAAAGTCAAGCTGAGTCTGTTATCATGTATTATACAATTCATCTCGGTGTAACAGTCCTCGTTGAAATGCCTAAATGTTATAGAGGCTTTTTTCACGCATATGATAGCAGTGCTTCGTCCCAGAGATCACGTGGTCTACGTGTCCACGCATCGCGATGCCGAGTGAGCGGGCTGCTGTTTATACCAAAGCGCACAAGCAGAGTCGAAACGCTGTATGGTCTGTTTGTTTGGGTCAAGAGAAGGCTTTCGACACCTTCGATAACTGCCACTGGTTTTCAGGGTGCGCATTCAAAGAATCGATTTACGTCGCAACGCAATCTTCTTTCCGTATCGGCTGTCAGAGCGCTAAAAGCCGCCATTAAATCAAACACGCTGGGTATTATGTCTGATTCCGGTGCCAGCGCCATGCTTTGGTACCGTAGGCATGTAAACAAAGCAGCTCATGCGTGCAGGTCGCTGACATTGCAAATAAACACGGGCGCTACCTCCGTTTTGCAGACGGAAAATGCCTTGAAACGCTTCGCGTCAAATAACGTAATATTAGTGACCGCGACTATCTTGGCTGTGAGAGGACTGCTCTGAAGGACCAGCATACCCAAGTCGAGGACAGGCCATAGCGGCTGCCGGCTGCTCTCTTTCAATCGGTATCGTTCAGGTTACAAGCGTGCTTAGCGTAGCGTTCCTCTACTGTTCTTTTTTTTATGTTAGCGGCAAGTTTGGCTGTAGTCTCGCTTTCCTGCGGTCGCATGCAGCAGCAGTTTCTGAGCAGTCGAGTGCTCCGGAGCTCTGTTGTCACTCCTGCTTTGAGTTCCACATATTCAACATATTTTCTGGTTCGAGAAACATTAAGCCTCATGAAAAGCAGTTGCGGCGGTACAAGCGCCGAGCCCGTGGACACACATGAACGTACCTGGGTTGAAGGGGCATAGAGAAGGATTGTAATGGTCTTGAGCACTACCCGTTTGGTCGTGGGACAATAAGACAATTGCACATCTCGCAATTAGCGTTTATGCATGAGGGCTACTCAGGCTACTAGGGAAATGAAAGAAAAATAAACAACGAAAATAAAGCCGAAATTTTCAGTTCCTAATAACAACAATTTCGGTTTTACACTTGAAAATGCCTTTTCAGTTCAACAATTCTCTTTTCATGCTTCTTGCCAGTTGTCCGGCTAGGCACTTAGTCACAAAACGTAGCTGTGCCATCCGTGCTACACCTACACAACAGCACCGCAGGAATGCTTGCGTGTTGACCCGCGTTCTTAGGTCATACCAGCACAGTTTGCACGTGAAATTTCAAGAGGCGAGTCAAAATGATCCTTCTGTCTCGAGCCTCGGATAAAATCTGGGACAAAAGCGATCAGGAGGAGTGTCTTTTAGCCGCTATACTATTCCTGACCATTTCTCTCTCTGTCTACCACATTGCGTGTGTCTGTAACTGATACTGGTGGTAAATTAGTTTTTTATAGGTTTTGCCCTGAAGCTCTTGTGAAATTGAACCTTCTTGTGAAATCGCGGATGCTGTATTTGGAGCGTCCCTTTCTCTTTGACTACATTTCAGCCTTCTGTTGACGTAAGTGAGCACGGGCGAGTTTAATTTTTTATTCTTCGTGCATATCCAAGTCTCCTTTCGCACGCGTGTGATCCAATCTTCGCGTCTTCTGTAATGCGGCTATCTATCACGCCTGCCAGTTTGCAGACGATGAGGTAGGCATATTGCTGTTAGTTATTCTCATTTGGAAAGTTTAGCTAGCAGCAAAAAGAGTAGAGAAGAAGAGTATTAGTGAAACACAACTGCAGTTCAATGGTGTACTGCGTAAGTGAATTTCAAGTGCTTGGGATTTAAGCATTACACTGTGTCCGCCGTTACCTTCTATACCTTATCTGCACAGAGGCCATCCGCCATGTCTGAATCAAGAGCAGGTATGTAAACCATGGCACGCAAAATGTATTGTGATCTTGTACTTGTGCATAATTGCTATTAACCGCCCTTTCCTGCAATCTTCATACGATGAACGTCATTTGCAAAAACAGATGCTTCTATACGCTCTAATCAAGGCATTTCATTCCTTCAGCAGGTGTCTTTATGGCCATCGATGCGGGGACACACGCGTATGTATGTTGAAAGTAGTGACAGGTCGCCTAGCTCTCGACCCTTATGCTGTTGAAATCTGAATGCGAGTACTATTGGCGTTCTTCTTGGCTGACCTGAAAGCTAGGTGCATTAAGCCGGAGCGTAAGACTCACTGGATGAGCTGTGAAAACTTAGAGTCCGTAGAGTGTGCATGAATCATCCGTCCGGAGCAGCGCTTACGCAGGTTTAGGATGGGCATGCCGCAGACAGGCACAAAGTGGCAGCCCCCTATGAACAGCAATTTTTAGTGCCGTAACTACGTGCTCTGGTTCGAGAAATTATTGCCGATAAGTTGCGACTACGGGTAATCTTCTAGAAAAGCGATATTCTATGGGTTGCTGCGGCGTTTTTGCTTGGATATTGAATGAAAGAGACAAAATTGTAGTTTAATGTCCCTCTAAAGGACGAATTTTGTGTAGCGTAAGTGCAAGTATAATTCTTTATTTTCTGGCGATTTGATATACTATGGAATGTCAGAGTTGAAACGCAAAATAACAACACCGACAGATCCCCTGTACTTACTAAACATCATCGCGTGTAATGTAGTTGTATGGCACCCGTGGTGCATACCGTCTTTATTGCCGTGAAGCAGTGGCCTACGCGGGCTGTGACCGGAAAGCGTCTTGTGCCCGCGACGCGCCCGTTGGGCGGCGCATATGAAATGCAAGAGGTTGGGTCGCCGTAATTAAATTGGTGAACACGTGCCTCCGGCCACCCACGCAGCGAGGGAATGAGTTGCAGTTGAGATTTGCCTTAATACACCAAGCCACGAGTGTACCACATGCCTGCATCCCCGGCTTTTTGTTCGGAAACAATGGAGCTGATTTCAAAGACCTTTCTTTTTACTGAGCGACAACAAAAAGTACGATTCGAAGATACCTGTGAGTGATGATCCAGTGTGTGAAGCGCAGCTATCTTGTGTTGAGTGCACAAATTTTCATAAGAAAGTCTCTGAAAGAAGTTGAGTATTGCCCACGTTGCGACTGTGATTGTTAGCGAAGTGAAGCGCAGGGCTCGTGGCATTTAGAACAAAGGAAAGCGGGCAAAGTATTAGCCCGCAGGGAACACTGATTGCAGGAGTGTGCTGCGCTGCAAACAAGATGAATGATTCTTCTCTGATTACTCAGTGCATCGCTAGGGAGAACGAAACATGCGTTCAGACCGGGAACAAAACTTGGTTCTCGTGGTTCTCACTCTTCTTTCACTCTTTTCAACCACCTCCGGTACCACTAGAAGCGGAGAGTACACTAGAAATACCAAATATTTTTCATACCTACTGCGGGAAGTTCTTAGCCAGCAGAGGGCTGGGATATTGGTTGGTTTCAAGACGAGACCTCGGCATGCCTCGTAACATGCTTATTTTTGTTTATAAAGCAGGCCTCCAGTAGTTATTAGGTTTACGCCATTTTCTCGATCGTATTGTTGCCCTTAATTGTCAGAGGTATAGTGAACTCAAGCGCACGCACATGATGTTTTGTTCACATGTATTTTTGTTGATTTGATTTATTCTTTTCGTTGAAAAATCTGATGATTTACAATTTATTCTTACTTGTCAGTAATGAAATCGCAAATCCTGTGCACAATTATCACCGAGCATTGCAAACGTGGTATGCATAATTTTTCCAGGGAAAGAAAGAGACAATATTGAAGTATTTTGTAGTTTTTTTTAATGTAAAATAAAGGCACGTTTGCTGCCGCAACGAAAACTACAGTTTGCAAACACAAAGCTGGAATTTTTTGTTGCCAGATGAGGCTACGTTCTTTTTTTCTTCCCTCTCAAACCAAAATAATCGAAAACTTACTATTTACTAACCTTCTTGTGAGAGATGTTACTTGCGGGTAATCTGAAATGAAGTCTTGACTGAAGCACTTTTGTCGCAAGCAGCCTGCTGCATTATCACGTAGAATATTCCGCACGCGCTTTCTCACTTGTGCAATTAGACTTGGACGCGGCTGTTTGAAATAGCCAAGGCAAAGTAACAACGAATACTCCGAATCAATTATTGACTGACCGCTAAGGTTTGTTTTGGCATTCGGCCTAGATATCAAACGCGCAAAATGTTTTGTTTTAGTTTGGTATGTGTTTTCAAGGACAGCACAGCTTCCATTCGCGGCTTTGAAGCCATGCGCAACATACTAAGGCTGCATCGTGACTGGCTGTAAACATTGATAGGTACGACATAAACAGTAACGTCCAAAAGCGGGAATGGTACACTAGTAAGTTCGAATGCCGTCTTAAGGGTTTCGAGTCAAGGAAAACAAATATAACAAAATTACTACGTGGATGATTCTTGCGCATGATTGTACAGGTGCTCATTGTCACTTGTTGAGTTTTTTTTTAAGGTTAGATATAAAGAAACGAGAAATTTTGAAAGAAACACACGTGCAATGTCCTACTAGAAGTCTTATGTGTGGGCGAAGTGGTCGGCAAATTTATAATGTAAAAATAGGCCTCTTACTTTCTGCGAAAAATATTTTCAGCCCACGCCGATTAAGGTTGTTTTATTAAGAGAAATATGGACCTATCGTAGTAAAAATTGAAAATTGGTTTCTGAGGAAAAGAAATGCCGAAGTAACTTCCTCGCATATCTTGGTGGACACCCCAACCGCGCCGTAATGGAAGGGATAAAGGAGGGGGTGAAAGAAGACAGGAAGAAAGAGGTGCCGTGGACGGATCTGGCATAATTTCTACCACCTGGGGATCTTCAACGTGCACTGACATCGCACGGCACACGAGCGCCTTAGCGTTTCGCCTCCATCGAAGCGCAACCGCCGCGGTCGGGTTCAAACCTGGGTGCTCCGGCTCAATAGACGAGAGCGCTAACCACTGAGCCAACGCGGCGGGTTCCTGTTATATTGAAATTAGCGTCTTTTAGAGTTGAACATGACTTACCAAAGTTTCACTGCATGGCTCTTACATTTCTGGCAGTGAAAAATCTTGCGTAGTGTGGACAATAAAAAGTTTCAGGCAGCGCGGTTCGGGCGTCCACCGAGAAATGAGACAATTACTAATCAATTTCCCTTACTCAAAATACCAACTACCAACCAATGACCAATTGTTATGCTTTTATAAACGCGACATGCAACACTTTAAATTCAAGAGAAACAAGGTCGTAATAAAGAAACACAACGCGCATAGCTTCCTGACTGAAAAACTACGCGAGCTTTGTACCGGCGGTGATATTTCTAAGGAATTTCTGCTTTTATTTTTAAATATTTCAACTCTAATTAATGCTCTTTTGAAGCTGATGTTTTTCTGGCAGTCATCATAGCGTAGAAATGACTCACTGGCTTATAAAAATACGCAGTCGAGAAGCCTGGACGCGCGAAATGAAATGTAGCTTTTACAGCTTCTGTCCAGGGATTCCATGCTTTTCCAAGCAGCTGACAACTGATTTTATGGAGACGCTTTTCTTCGATGTTGCATTGATTTGTTATTTAAAGAGAATTTGTTTCATGCCAGGATACTTCTTAATCACAATTCTGTATGTAGGGGAGCAATAGTAAATAATTATATGAGAAAAAAGCAGTGAGACATAGAGTAATATATTTAGTTCACAGGTTTTAATGAGTCAGGCTCCAGATTGGATGAAAACAGATCTACTTCCCTCTGAAGATTGCATTGCGGAAGGGAATAATTGTTGTAGCATGCATTGTCAAACTACACATAAAACAATCTTCTGCTCGTTCCCTCGCAGCAAATATTTTCTACAACCTGCCTTTCATTTTGAAACCTGTGACACTAATATCCAAGTGATTTTGTTGTTTTGTTGGGAAGGTGCAGGATAAGAAAAACACGGCCAGCAAAACACAACAATTCTTATGACTCTTTTTGTTCAGTTGTACTTGACGCTGCATGATATGCCGTAAATTAAGCCAAGTTCATCAATATAGCATTGGCGATAATATTTCAAGCAAACATTACGCCTAGAAGGAAATCGACATTGGATAGAAATGTCTTTGCTTGACGCAGGCCCTATTAAGTGGTAGTTTGGCAGCAATGAACCATTTTATGTTCATGGTCACTGCGCCTTATGCGCATTGGGCACCTCCTACATCAAAATATCTTAAGAGGTCCTAAACACCCCTGTTTCCGAGATTAGTACGCTGTGCATGAGTCAGTGTGCAGATTGTCTGTTTGAGGGGCTGTCATTGGACTAATATGTCTATTGCTGAAGTAGGTATAACGATATCAGTTATGATTACGTTTTAGCGTGCTCAATAATTAAAGCGCCTTTATAATGATTTAGGGTTCCAGAGCGACTTCTTTGATGATATGGCATTCTATGCCCTTTTTTGTTAAACTAAGATTGTGGGTTATTTCAGCGGCTCTAGAATTGTGAATATGCGGTAAAAGCGGTCATTCCCAGTGTGGCTATGGTGTTCGAAACTAGGGCTTATAAAGTTTCGGTCTCCATGTTTCTTGCAACTCGCACTCTGACATTTCGGTTTAATACCTTCTACATTCAAGTGGTACATGGGGATGCTGCATTTATTTAATTATGTGCTTATTAGGTTGCTATGCTGAACCGAAACTTTCAGATTTATGAGACACGCTGTAGAAGAAAGCTTCCAAGTAAGTGCAACAACCGGTGTTTTGAACGCCGACCTAAATATCAGTAGTTGAATTATTGATTTGTCTTTCCGCAAAAACTGGCAGCAGATGATTGGAAGCAATCGCGCAAACTGTGCTCAGCGGCAGAACACCCTGACGCTTTATTCAGTGCAGCTCGTCTCTGCCTGAAATACTTTATTATAAGGTACATTGCAGGGAGGAAGTTTGAGGTGGCACGGAAGGGGCCACCTCTCACAATCACTCGGTGGGCTCCTCATTACAGGATCCCAATGGCGACCGCTGCGGCTCGGGCTCGGTAGACCAGGGCCTTCTGGCTCGCCAGGTCGGAGCAGCGCAGCAATGCTGCCTCCCAGTCCTCCCGGGTGGAGTTAAGTTTCGGGGCTAGGTTAGGGGTTGCTTGCATGCCCACAGAATGTGGAAGATGTCCGAAGACTTCCCCACACAGTGCGGGCACTTTCCTATACATGTAGGATCAAAGTGCTTTAAAACTGCAGGGCAAAGCAGTCTTTTGGTGCAAAGTCGGAGGAGTGTGCGTTTCTACGCCTTTGCAAGGCAGCTACGGCGCTTAGGACAGATTGCGTGGCCGAATTGGTTTAACTGAGCAATTTCTCAAAAAGTGAGAGCCGGATTGGGTTCGGGATCCATTTCGGAAGGGTCTGAAGGCGTTGCCCGGAGAGTGAGCTCACGGGTGGCGTCGTCGGCCTGGTCGCCGGCCTGCATGTAAATGTCATTGTAATTAGTCTGATATAACCGGCTGCTGAAATTGTTCAATTATGAATGACAGTGCTAGGTGGCAAGCGCCTTCATGGACGCTCTAGAGTACTACACGAAAAAAATTGGCGGCCGATGTAGGCAAATAAACGTTTTGAAACGTTTTCAAAAAGAAGAAAACAAAAACCACGAACGCTCAGTGAAACCGCGGCAATAAAAAACGTTTTAGTGGTGGCTGTGTTTTTTTCTCTAAGCGAAAAGGAAAAAAAATATTGCGAAAGAGCGTAAAATGTGGCTTGTAATTTCGACAGAGCCCAAGACATCGTACTGCATAGTGTTTCAGCTCTGCTCAGAGCACCTAGTTGTTTGTTTTTGTTGCACACTGTGACACGGTTATGTATCGCAGCCGAGGAGGGCACCGGTTTCAGTGTCACCGGGCCGTCTGCTGCGCGGGCATTAAGTAAACATGCGACAGGCCGCGTGTACCAGTCATTCCTTTTGCTCGGAAATAGCACATCTCGCATTGTGGAGAGCAAGCTACGCCGGACGTGGTTGGTCTCAGCCAAACGAAAGCCAATATAAATTATTAATTGCAGCTCTCTGACCACCCCTGCCTCAACTCGCCGCTTTTCCCGGGAGTTATGATTCATGTCCCCAGAGACACGCATTACGGGAGTATCTGGACGCGAGCGTCAACCTCTCTTTATTGAACATGGCATTGGCTTCATTGTAGACGGCGGCGGTAGAAGCCTGTGAGATATACTTTGACCATTTAGCAATGTCAGAAATGTCTTCCAGGCATCCTAATACCTTTGCAGGCTCGGTAGTTTTCAGGGAATAAAAAACGCTGATATATGGAATGTTGTTTGTATCTTCATTAGCTTGCTATAAGCGTGCACGAATCGCGCACCTTCTCAAAGTCCGGATGCTGATGAAAATATCACAGCTTTTGAACTCGCGTCCTGTGGCTTCCTCGTCCGTTCTTACAATTTCTTGTGCTCGTTTTGTATTGATATGCATTTTAACTAGGTTTTTTAATCGGCCCAATCGAGGGTTTGCCAACACGGCAGATCACTCTGCTCTTCTGCCAAACTGCATAGCGTAAAATTTTTGTGTACTAAAACACACTAGAAGTATACTGGTACAATGCGCAATGGCGTGGATTTTTACTCCGCCGAGTAATCATAGCCCGCCGAGATGGGCTATGATTACTCCCTCGAGCACTATACAGGGTAATTTTTTATAACCTTTACAGATTTTTATCATAAGAACTGTGAAAGATACGTAAGTGCGGTGTGTTGAGCTGAATTTTATAGCAAACGAATATTATTCGGCTCTAATTATCATTAATTAAGCAATTAAATGATTATTTAAAGTAACTGAAGCTTCTTTATTTTTGATTTTATGGAGAAAGGTTGAATTACGAAGTTTATGGCCGTCAACATCGAAGGTACGGCGTTTTTAAATTTTCTTGATTCCTAATTTGTTGCGAAATTTATCGTACATTTATCGTACATTTATCGTGTCATTTATCGTACAGTAACTAACATCCCAGACCAACATGCTCTTCAGACTGACCTTAACAGTGTACAAGAATGGTGCGATCAGTGGTTAATGACTCTTAACCCTAACAAATGCAAGCTCATGTCATTCACCCGAAGTCCTAGACCTTTTCGTTCTACTTACACAATAGACAACCTACCAATAGAATCTGTGCTAACATTTAAGTACCTAGGCATCACACTATCAACTAACCTATCCTGGAATGCGCACATTGTCAACATCATTTCATCGGCCAACAAAAAACTAGGTTTCCTCAAACGCCACATCCGTGATGCACCAAAAGATTTGAAATCACTAGCATATACGTCACTGATAAGGCCTAAACTTGAATATGCATCAGCCATCTGGGATCCCCATCAAAACTATCTGAAGGCTAACCTCGAAAGAGTTCAAAATCGCGCTGTTAGATTCATTCATTCCGCATACTCATACGACATCAGTGTATCGTCTTTGAAAGCTGAAATTAACTTGTCGCTTCTTTCCCATCGCCGGCGCATTGCTAGCCTCTGCCTTTTTCACAAATTCTTCAACGGTTCATTGCACGAAGCACCCTACATCGTACGCCGCATGCACATATCTCAGCGCACTGGTCATCCGCTCCAAGTTGTCCGTCCACGCTCCCGTACTACTACATTCTCGGCCTCGTTTTTTGCCCGAGCAGCATCTGACTGGAACGGCCTTCCCCACCAAGTCGCCGCCATTACCTGTCCATCAAGATTCCACCAGCAGATAACGCAGATGATGTTAGACTAGAACCTCATGTTATATCCGTAGCCCCACCCCTTATGTAATACCCCTGAATTGGGGTCTTTAAGGAAATAAACTGAACTGAACTGAAATTCGGTGAGTCAAGAATACTCACATGAAAGTTCATTGGGTTGGCTTTTCTGCATTGCGCGATTTGTAAAATGGCATTTCTCGCACTTTTTATGCATAAAACACAGGCGCTGTTGATGTATTACATAATGTAGAAGAAGTTAAGTTTTTTTCTGCCATGCTAACACACGCAGCGTTTCATTGTACATTGAGGTAATGTAGGAAAGCCAACCGAACAAGCTTTCAAAAAGCGTATTTTGGACGTTCGATTTTTCGAACCACATTGTAAATTAGGAAAATTTAAAAACAACATCAACTTCGATGTTGACAGACATCGATTTTTACAATATAACTTTGCCCCCTGAATTAAAAACAATAATTTTTTAATTATTGCAATTCAATGAACCGCCTAATTATTGATCAGTATGGGGTAGGCAATGTCCCCGCTGCTCTACGATCTGGCTTAACAGACCGCACCGGCGCATCTCCTACAGTTTTTGAAATACAAATTTGCAAAGATTTAGAAAAATCACCCTGTATATGGCACACCGGCATATATTTGCTCATGAGGCTACCTTCGCGGGTGTTCCAGCGGCTGAAGGGGGAGGACGGAGTAATTTACACTTTTACGCAGCCACCTATGTGTTATGCTTCTCAGGACCGACGAGTGAGGAAAAATTAAATTCAGTTTATTATCCTGTTTCGACAAAACAAAAGCCACGGCGATAAATATTATGTAATGGGACCGACAGGCGCAGCGCAGCGAAGAAGCGGACGAGTTCAAGCGGGACAACGAAGAAGCAGACGAAGTGCAGCTGGGTTTTTCGAACGACGCCTGTGAGTGTGCCCGTTGTGTCGCCGGACAACCAAGACCAACCGACCTGTGCTTCAAATAAACGCCTTGACACTTGGTGGAGGTGCCTCGGTTCCCGTCCCGGTCCTCATCCTGGAACTTCGAAGTGGAACGCTCCTCGTCTCCGCCACCATGCCGGAAGGTCCGAGTGAACCATCGCAGCCCCTCCCTGCCACCGTACTCTGTCACGGGGTGCAGCGCCAGCGTGACCCTTCACCTTTTAGTGGCACCGATGACCAAGACGTCGACGATTGGCTGGCCTCCTATGAGCGCATCAGCACTTACAATCGGTGGGACGATTCCGTCAAACTTAGCAACGTCCTATTCTATCTAACGGACGTTGCCAACCTATGGTTTCGCAACCATGAGGCCGACCTTCCCACCTGGTCGTCCTTTAAAACAAGCTTCGCCGACGTTTTCGGCCGCCCCGCCGTCCGGAAGCTTCGCGCCGAGCAACGTCTTCGTGCTCGATCTCAGCTCCCTTCCGAGACGTTCACCAGCTACATCGAGGACATCGTTGACCTGTGCAAGCGTGTCAACCCCTCCATGTCCGAAGGGGATAAAGTCAACCACATACTTAAAGGCATAGCCGATGACGCTTTCCAGATGCTGCTGGCGAAGAACCCCACCTCCGTCGCCACCGTCATCCAGCTGTGCCAAAGCTTCGACGAACTCCGCAAGCAACGCGCATCTACGCGGCAGTCCGGCGCGCCTGCGGGGGGTCTTGCTGGCTTGGCCCTTGGTGGCTCGTCTGCTGAGCAGTCCCTGTTCATGCAGCAGGTTAAAGACTTCATCCGCGAAGAGGTCGCTCGCCAGCTTTCTCTGCTGCATCACCTTCCCGACCCCGTTTGCCCTCCGCACGACCTGGCGCCATCTCTCACGCCCACAATCCGTCGTGTTATTCAGGAGCAGGTCGCTGCAGTTCTGCCATCCAGTCCCCCACCTCCTCCTGTGGCAGCGCCGCTCACCTATGCTGAAGCAGTCACCGGTACACGGCGCTCGCCCACCTCTGCCGCCTACCCTAGCAGCCCGGCCTTTTATGCTCCACCGCCGTCTATACCCCCGCCGCAGGTCCCGGTTCGTCGACCCCGCCGAAACCCTACGAACCCTTGGCGTACCGAGGACAATCGACCGATATGCTATTCCTGCGGTCTTCCGGGCCATGTCGCACGCTTTTGCCGTCAGCGATCTCCTCGTTCTGGCGATTTCATGCGCAATTTCCGGTACGATTCCGGGCCGCCCTTGCCTAATGTCTCTTCTGCCTCCTCTACACATCGCTCCCAGTACCCTACTCGTCGCTCGCCTTCCCCTCGTCGACGTTCCATTTCTCCGATGCTCCGCCGCCCGGACCCTCTCCCAGAGGAAAACTGACTGCCGCAGTTCAGGAGGCAAGAACTGCGTGTTTTGCCAACTTTTTAAGTCCTCCGTGTTCTCCTGCTAACGTGATTGAGGTGTCTGTTGAAGGCGTCCCCGTTCTCGCGCTCGTCGACACGGGTGCTGCAGTGTCAGTAATTAGTGATGCTCTTCGCCGCAAACTTCGTAAGGTGACAACGCCGCTGTCTGACTTTTCACTACGTACGGCCACCTCTCAGCGCATCCACCCCATCGCAGCCTGCACGGTCCGCGTTACTATCAACGACGTCGCCTATACCATCGAGTTTGTTGTGCTGACCGCCTGCTCTCACGATGTCATCCTCGGCTGCGATTTCCTCTCGACCCACCGTGCAGTGATTGATTGTGCCCGTGCGGAACTTGAGCTTTCTCCCCTGTGTGATGTTTCGTTGTGTGACCTACCTGTGCGCTCCGCTAAGCTTCTTGTAGCTGCCGACACCGACATACCTCCCTCCTCTTCAGCCCTCGTTCCGCTCCGCCCCGACTCTTTCCTCAGCGGCCCTGTTCTTTTCACACCTACCGCAGCACCCACTCGCCATCAGCGCCTCCTCATTCCATTCGCCGTTGTCTCGATTTCCGATGGCCACTGCGCCATCTATGTCACCAACCCATTTTCTTACCCGTCGTTTGTTCTTCGCGGCGAATGCCTCGGCTCTATTGAAGAACTGGACCCTGCTCTTGCTTCCGAGTTCTCCGATACCCGTGCCTGCTCCCCAGTTACTGCCTTAGCCTGTTGTGCGACAGCGCCCGATCCGATTTCCATCGACGTCTTTCGTCGTAACATCGCTCCCGACCTTCCGTCCGCTTACCGTGACCAACTCTTGGAACTTCTCTGCCGCTTCCGCAACTCTTTCGACCTTTCCCAGCCCTCCTTGGGGCGCGCATTGGCCGTCTCTCACACAATTGACACTGGTACCCACGCTCCCTTGCGTCAGCGACCGTACCGAGTCTCGCCGAGCGAGCGCCGCGTCATCCGTGACAATGTTGACGACATGCTTCGGCGCGGCATAATACAGCCTTCTCACAGCCCTTGGGCCTCTCCTGTTGTCTTGGTGACGAAAAAAGATGGCTCCATCAGGTTCTGTGTGGACTACCGCCGTCTCAACAAGATCACACGCAAGGATGTTTATCCTCTACCCCGAATCGACGACGCACTGGATTGCTTGCAGGGAGCGGAGTATTTTTCATCCCTCGACTTACGCTCCGGCTACTGGCAGGTCCCGATGGCGGCGAACGACAGGCCGAAAACCGCTTTCGTCACCCCAGACGGCTTGTATGAGTTCAATGTGATGCCATTCGGCCTCTGCAATGCTCCAGCCACATTCGAAAGGATGATGGACACTATTCTCAGTGGCCTCAAATGGGAAACTTGTCTGTGTTACTTAGATGACATTGTCGTTTTTTCCAAAGATTTTCCTTCCCATCTGCACCGCCTTCAGCGCGTACTCACTAGCCTTACTGACGCCGGCCTCCAACTAAACTTGAAAAAATGTTACTTCGGTGCAACGCAGCTCACAATATTAGGCCATGTCATCTCCAAAGACGGCGTTCTTCCTGACCCTGCCAAACTTCGCGCCGTCGCTGACTTCCCCAAACCAACCACCTTAAAAGAACTTCGCAGTTTTATAGGCTTATGCTCATATTTTCGCCGCTTCATCCGAAATTTCGCCAGTATCATCGCCCCTTTAACGCAGCTTCTTGCCGGCAGCCCGAACCTTTCGTCTTGGTCCCCCGCCTGCGATACCGCGTTCAGCACTTTACGTCGCCTGCTGGTCTCTCCCCCCATCCTTCGCCATTTTGATCCCGCCTGTTCGACAGAAATTCACACTGACGCGAGCGGTGTGGGCTTGGGCGCAGTTCTTGCCCAGCGAAAGCCTGGGTATCCGGAATACGTCGTCGCTTACGCCAGCCGCGCCCTCACCAAGGCGGAATCAAACTATTCTGTTACAGAAAAAGAATGTCTCGCCATCATTTGGGCAATTGCCAAGTTCCGCCCTTACATTTACGGCCGGCCCTTCTATGTCGTCACAGACCACCACGCCCTATGCTGGCTATCCTCCCTCAAAGATCCTTCTGGCCGACTCGCCCGCTGGGCTTTACGTCTCCAGGAGTTTGATATACACGTCATTTATCGCTCCGGCCGCAAGCACTCGGACGCCGACGCCCTTTCTCGTTCACCACTCCCATGCGAGTCAACCTCTGCCCTCGTCTGTGCCTACGAATTCTCTTCGTTCAACATCCCTGATATGCTCTCCGAACAATTGAAGGATCCTTGGATCACCTCGCTGCTAAACTTCCTGAACACTCCCTCGCCGCATCCTTCGACCCGGACCCTTCGCCGCCAAGCCCACCACTTCGCCGTTCGTGATGGCCTCTTATACCGCCGTAATTACCTCCCCGACGGCCGGAAGTGGCTGTTGGTCATCCCTCGACACCTCCGTGCTACAATCTGTGCCTCTTTTCACTCCGCTCCACAATGCGGCCACGCCGGTGTACTGAAAACATATGCTCGCCTTCGTCAGCGATTCTACTGGCGAGGTATGTACCGCTACATACGTCAGTACATTCGGTCATGCATCGCCTGCCAACGTCGCAAGAAACCTCCCCACCCCGCCGCCGCTCCTTTGCAGCCGTTACCTTGCCCTGGCCGTCCCTTTGACCGCGTCGGCATTGATCTTTATGGCCCGCTTCCAACTACTTCGGCTAATAATCGGTGGATCATCGTTGCCGTTGACCATCTCACCCGTTACGTCGAAACGTCGGCTCTCAAATCTGCTACCGCAAACGATGTCGCCCACTTCATTCTACACAGTCTTGTTCTTCGTCACGGCGCCCCGAAAGAACTTCTGAGTGACCGCGGCCGTGTTTTTCTCTCGGACGCCGTCGAGGCCCTGCTCAAGCAATGCCAAATCGTTCATCGCTACACCAGCGCCTATCACCCCCAGACCAACGGCATGACTGAGCGGTTCAACCGCACTCTGAGTGACATGCTCGCCATGTACGTTGACACCGCCCACTCCAACTGGGATCAAGTGCTCCCGTTCGTCACGTACGCGTATAACACAGCTACTCAGACAACAACGGGGTTTTCTCCTTTTTTCCTCTTATATGGCCGGGAGCCTACATCCACCATGGACACCATCCTTCCTTATCACCCTGACCCTTCCGAGACCACCTTACTCTCCGAAGCTCACCTGTATGCCGAAGAATGCCGGCAACTTGCCCGCTCTTTCACCACACAGCAACAATGGGATCAGAAGCACCGTCGGGATTCCCCGGACCCTCCAGCGTCATACCCATCTGGCGCCCTCGTTTGGCTCTGGGTGCCTTCCTCCACTCCCGGCCTCGCCACGAAACTACTGTCTCGCTTTCACGGACCTTACCGGGTTGTCCACCAAACTTCTCCGGTGACTTATATCGTTGAGCCGCTCGTTCCCTCTTCGGACCACCGTCGCCGGGGGCGCGAAACTGTGCACGTTGAGCGCCTCAAGCCTTACTATGACCCGCCCATCCTCTCCTCTCCGTAAGTCGCCAGGATGGCTCCTTTTTCGGAGGGAGAGTAATTGTAATGGGACCGACAGGCGCAGCGCAGCGAAGAAGCGGACGAGTTCAAGCGGGACAACGAAGAAGCAGACGAAGTGCAGCTGGGTTTTTCGAACGACGCCTGTGAGTGTGCCCGTTGTGTCGCCGGACAACCAAGACCAACCGACCTGTGCTTCAAATAAACGCCTTGACAATTAATACACAGATGTAAAGAAATTTGTGTGTTTTCTTTATCCTCACCGCGGAGTAAGACAGACGTGCGCTCTTTACCAAAGTGAGTGTTATACACACACTCTCGTGTCTTCTATCATATGTTAGCGGCCGGGCTGTATGAGTGTAGGAAGAATTTCAAGGGAGGGATTTTCAAAAGCACTTCTAGTGGCTTCTGATTTAGGTGTTCTCCTCTGCTCTTGGATAGACTAGGAGCGTCTGCTCAACAGAAGGCCGGAGAGTGCGTCGCCAAGCTGATGTGTGCCAATCCAGGTGGCGTCGTAGCTGGTGTCCCCACGACAGCGCAGATCATTACTACGCTTTCCGTTCGACAACGAAAATGCGAAAAGAACAATCCGAAAGCTTACTCATTATGGGCGGAGAAGTATTCCATTGATCAGTGGCCTCCAATGGGGGGTGCTCGTGTTTTAACAATGTTGATCATTATATTTATTCGCGTATTCATGCAGTGCGCGGAACACCATTTCCTGCGGCGACACTTGACAAGCGGGCTAGTTTTTCACATTTTAGGGCACTCCTGCTAAATTATATTTAGCCCTATATATCTTTCGAGTCTGGTTATGACAGTAGCTTCGCATTCACTATTTTTTCAGCTTGGACCCATCTTTCTGCCGAGTGTTCGCACTATTAAGGCCTTCATGTTCTTATTATCCGCCTGGTATCAGGACGGCTCAATAATGAGCACAGATCGGTACCCACAGGTTTGCAAAGTGCCCATGCGAGAGTATCAAAAACAGTTTTAAAGAGCATAAGGGTTAAGTGAGAATAAGTTCTGAAGAAATCACAGGTGCGGTAACTGTCTCACTATGGATGCCTGCAGTGGCGCAAGCGTATGGAGATTTGTGATAAGGGTGTAATTACGCATTGGCATCCACCCGAGTACAGCCATAAGTCTACACGATTAGCTCTCGCCCGACCTCTTGCCGTCCCGTTTAGCTCTGTTGGTACAGCGACTGCTCCGGTGAAGCGACGGTACCAGGTTCGAACCCCAGACAAAAGAGATATCTTTAACTACGAAGTTTCTAAGAATGCTGTATAGCTTTGTTGTGTAGCCGTATGTCTGCGCTGGGTTGGATGCAATGAGTAATTACTCTCTTTTTACAAATCTACTCCACATTGAGGGATGCCTCTAAACATTTGACACACTTTGAGATTTGTGACGCCGCAGTCCCTACCATGGGTCTCTTCAGAACACCTAGACACTTCATAAGACCTAGGTGGCATGAAGCTGTTCCTGTCGTTTCTCTCTTTTCAAGTTTGCTTAGTGGAAATCGTGTGGCGTAGGCTTTGTGGTCATGCCTGCAGCTGTTTTTAGCCACATGCGTTTATTTTCCAACTGGGAGGGAGGGGGAGAGACGGTGTAGAAAGTACTGCATTCTTTGCTCTCTTCTGACTGCGGTTGTTCATTGCGAATCTAGTTTTGGGAATTGGAAGGGCCCATTTGAACCAGGCAAATTTATGTTTTATCTGTTGAAAACTCGGAACGCGGCAGCAGGAGCTCACTTAGACCTCCCAGTCGAAAGAGGGGATCAATGGCAATTACTGTGCTCGGGAGTAAACAACCCCATTTCTACGGTTGTTCAAGCATTAGCCTTTCCCTGCCTTTTGTGTAAAGCGTCAGTGCCACTTCTGCACACTGAAACGAGTGGCCCGCTTTTTAGCTTTGAAACAGTCCTTGGCGTAAACAAGATTGTTTTTGTTTTTGCTTACCCGGAAGGCTTTTGTTTCTAGCTTAGAAGGCTTTTATTGGGTGCAGCCAAACAATGTGTGGAATGTCCTCAATTTCTTCCTGTTTAACGGCGGAAAGGGTAGCACGTCTCGGAATAAGGCTGTTCGCGAATGCTTCGTTTTTCTGCAACAAAAAAAATATGACCGCATTCTTACCAGAACACTGTGAGGAGATTTAGTTTTCAAAACAATGGTACCCTGGCTGTAAGAGAACGGACGGAAACAGTGACGTTCGACGTTTTCAGTTTTAAATATAGAATTAAACTTGGAACGAAAATTTTTAGTGCTCTAGAACAGTGCAGGGTAGAAAAATCGTCTAAGATTGTAAAAAATAACACAAGAATATAATAATCTAACCCGTTGCCCTGACCTCGTTTTACGAAAATAGAACTATGAAAGGCGGTTCTTACAGCTCAGTCTTGAAGCATTAAGCGAATGCTTATTTTCTTAGGAGCTTATGGTTTCGCTGTATTCTTTCTCCCAGTCTTTGAAAATAATTTTGAAGGCAGGTGTTAGAGGAAGGACCAAAGAGAGCATTCGTTAATAAACTGTGCAGTAAAAATAAATTGCACAGCTTTTTGACGATCCGAAATATGCATGGTTCGCGACTAATATGAATACTTTTTACTCGTGGTTAACATAAAAACCGCTAGTTTATTTGCGCGAGATAAACATAGCCTAAACGCATTTCAAAGCTGCAACGAATTTTTGGGCCGAGATTAGGTTTTATTTAGGCGCAGCTTGATGACTTTCCTTCCTATATAGTTTGGCCAAACAGCTCAGCATAATGATTTAGTCTACCCAGAAATCAACAACATAAAAAAAATCAGGTGTAAGAAGACCCATTTTAGCTAAAAGGCTCTCAACGGATGTATTTTATTTGTTAACTTTAATTAATTTTCATTTCACAATGCACTCACGTCATCACGCAGAGCCTATGATCGTGATCGCAGTCAGTACTGTCGTTAAGAAATTATCGCTAAAAGAGAGTGGGTGAAGTATGGACGGTGAAATGCACACAGCAGCTCGCCAAAAAGAGTGGTCGTTCAATTGACAATTCCTGCCATTTATGTAGTGAGGCCAATATTGGAGTGAAGGGAACAATAATTATAAGCCTCTGGGCGTGTACGAGAAAGGCACAGAGAGACGTGTATTTTAATTTGCTTCTTCCGTTAACAACTACACAATTTTCTATGTAGCGGATGGCTTCTTGCAATCGAAAATCGAATTCTGGGGAAAATTTTAAGGTTGAGGACATTTGACGCTTGATCCAAAGGCATTTGCATATACTGCATTTAAGAATTCATTCCGCAAAACAAATCGGCAAGTTTTTCATTGGTGACGAGCGGTAGTTCATATAAAAAAGAAATAAAACTTTATAACGACAAGCCCCCTCGCTCAAGGCAGTTGATAATACGCAGGGTACTCTGATGTGTTCTATTGAAAATGCCAAAATAGCGCTATTTCAAACGCATTCAGTCCTGTTTTTTATGTTCCAAGTAAAATAGACTTTATTCAATTTAGAACAATGAATCAAACCAGCTGAATATGTTTTCAACAATGGCATTTTTATATTCTGAAGAGATTATGAAGCAAAGTTGTATAAATTTTGTTTAACGGTGACTTTTAAAATTTACCTGAAATTTTGTTTTCAATTCCCTAGAAGCTCAGTGTCCACCGTAAGCTTCAACTCTACTTAAAACGTACGGAATGTTCTTCAACGGCGATACGCGTAACTGCTTTCTCTATTGTTAGTAGTTAATTAGAATCATTACTGTCTCGGGCTGCCATTTCTCTCTACTGCAAGATAATATTGTGACGAAGAAGACGAAGTTGGCACTGGCCCGAGACGGAGCGCTCGCGCTAGGCCAGCGGCTATTAAACCATCTCATTGCCATCAGTCATCTCGTCTCATTCTTCGGCTGGCCGTCACGTAACATGTGGTGTGAGGTGCGGAGGTCATCCCCATCCTGGTCCAGGAGCTTCGGCGCATACGTCAGCCGTGGTCGTCGGCCGTGAGTTTTTGGTCTGCGTCGCCCGGCCATGCCCCAGCCTTTTAGACCCGAATCAATCTCGCCGTTCTTCCCCTGCCCCGCCCACCGCCCAGACCACTCGACACGATGAAGTGAACCTGACGCAAGGACCCGACCCCACCGACCCGAGAAGCTGTCCACACGTGACGACACCGTTCCCCTGCCCATGCCGTTCGGCGCGTCCTGGGGCCCCGGCCGCCGGCTCCTGGTGACCTACGGCCAGGAACTTTCGCTGGCCAGGAATCATTCAGCCATCTGCTTCATAGTGGCGGCCAGCACCTCACCACTTTCTCGTTCCTGTCCAACCATCCTCTTAAGCTAGTAACCACTTCGCGCGTCTCTTTGTCACCGGTCGGGACGATCGCTCGGTGGCCCCGCGGGTAGTGTGACGAAGAAGACGAAGTTGGCACTGGCCCGAGACGGAGCGCTCGCGCTAGGCCAGCGGTCATTAAACCATCTCATTGCCATCAGTCATCTCGTCTCATTCTTCGGCTGGCCGTCACGTAACAGTATATGTTGTGTCGGTTTTGGTGAAAAGTGTTCTTGCATTGATACGTAAATATCCTCAGCACCACTAACGTAAACCTGGCGTAAAATGCTTCACATAAAAGCTAGCTCCTATTCTGAATTCGTTATTGACACGACAGCGTTACATTCGTCCTCTGCAGAACTGTTTTCGATAAGGTCGTCCTACTGTGCAAAAACGTTAGCAGCTGACATCTCTGGCATTTTTATAGTTCTAAAGAAATCGAACCATGCAGAAGCTATATATTCAAATTTAAGTTAGATATGAGTACACATTCTTACATTAGCACAACACTTTAGATCATGTCTTACCTATTTGCGTCATCGAAATGTTAGCTGCCTACATCACGACTAAAATGCACCTCGCTAATATCAGCCTTTACTACCACCGCGAACCCTCAATCTGGTGTCCCACATTTCGGCGTCATCCAGGTAGTACTTTCGTGCCCGAACATTTTGAATGCGGAGCAGTTATGCTGCTAACAGAATTTGTAACCCCCAAAACTCAGTTCTTTTGCTGGTGATTGTTTTCTGCTTAAAAAATATGTTGTCTTGATGATGAAACATTTTGTAACTGCAATCTTCACAGTGATATTTGTTAGTGGCGTCAAAGCCACATGAGACCTAACTTTAACACAACCCTAGTTGTGAAAATAAAAAAAGATTTTTGCATTCCGACACCCTCCGGTCACAGTCAGTAATTAAAGTTAGATGATACAGTTCATCGCCTTGACATTAATAAATAAAGTAAATAGAGAGAGAGACAGAACGATGGAAAGACAGGGAGGAAAAACCAGGCGATGCCCAGTAAGGCTACCTAGCACGTGAGGAGAGGAACAAAAGGAAAGAAAAAGAATAAAGACCGGCAACGAAAGTAAATAGAAATTTAACATATTGTGAGCGTATGCGCTCTTTCACATGTATATACCCATCCCCGTCGTTGGTTCCCTTTGTTCTTAGGATCGAGCGCATAGTTCCGGGGTGTCCTGGAATAAAGACTCTATGTTCCAGCGGTGGCTCACAAGCGCTTGAGGAGCACGGTAATTGCAGCTGCAGATGTAGACGTGGGCGGTGAGCGGGTTCTATTGCCCTTATCCATACCGGAGGGCCGAGGCCGCAAAGCAAGGCCGGACCGGAGCTCCAGGGAAGGTGGTAGACTGGACCAAAGTGAGACATGGGGAATACGAAAGGCACCTGTGAATAAAGACGCTCAGTTCAAGCAATGGCTGCAATATATAATTCGACACTTACCTTCCATAAACTGTGTGTTCATGAAATTGAATTAAGCCTCTGAAAAAATACCAATAATAGGATTAACCCTTGAAAATGCGTGTATTCAACGGGATCCCACAATGATCCTCAGAGACGAAATGGACAGGATTCAGCATAAAGCAGCAACGGACAGGTGCGGGCAGATGTAAATGAAACATTCTGTTTTTTTCTAGGCCACTCACAACTTGTCTAAAAGGTATAAATAACTACTACATGTCTAGGACATATCAAACCAGTGATGATTACGAACATGCAGATGATATTCCCACGAATTCCGATGAGTCAGCCTGTAACAAGCGCTAAAAGGGATCATCATGTTTCGTCTATTTATGTCGGATACTGAATATTTTGAAAATAATAACTGACTGATTTCCCACGGTGGTAACAACACAACGTAATATTAATACATATGAAATTAGAGCAATATTGCAGACAATAAGATTTTCGTTTTTGTTTTGTTTAAAGATTACGCCTTGCACTTAGCCCCGATGCTTATGCAACATTCATGGCAAGCACGCTGAACTCCGTATTGTGACGCTGACTCTTTAGCATCTTACATCTGCACAAGTAATTTTTATGTTTTGTGTTGTTTTGCCTTTCCTCTCGAACAATAACGTTTTCCCCGAATAGTTTACTTCAAGTACTTATAACCCCTACTATTTTGACTGAACACTTATATTGCTTATTTTAAATCAGCTGTAAATATTTCTTAGCTTTCTTACTCTTTCTATTCGATTATTCAACTAAAACGGTCCTGACAGTTTATTGCTGCACAAGTTCCTCATTTTGGTTTTTCGTGCCTTTTAAGCGGCTGTTTCTGCGATTTATTTGTTTCTGATGTTCCCAGAAAATAAAGGTATAAGGCATGGGTAGATTCTGCCCTGCAAATGCGTTTTTGGTTCAGTAGTTGCAGGCGCTCTAGTTCTTCCACCTTGAGCCTTAATATACTTTCTGCTTATAACTAGTATCTGGATATCTGTGACCAAACCATGTGACATATATTAACTAAATCAAGTAGGCTGATATCAAAACATGTGACCTGGATGTGACCAAATATTTAGCGATCCTGTTGCCGCATGAGTAAAACTTGCATCACATGCTGGCAAGCGTTCCCAACAATATGCAGTCCCGTAAATCACCATTTTCATTATTAATGAGAAAGCAATATAGGGCTCAGCGGGAAGAAAACTTGCTGGCGTTGACCATCAGCAGTATACGAATAGATAGTGACCTCTGACAGCAGAGAAAAATAAAATCCTTCCTAAGGTTTGGGGAGTTGAACCAAGGACCTTCGCGTTGCGAGGTGAGCACGCGAACCACGAGCCCTAAAACCATGTTTCTTCTTGGCGAACAAACGTGAACATTGTGTATATATTTCCTTACTACGTAGGTGTGTCATTAGAAACTAAAGAATCTTCGTTGAACCTTATTACAGAGCTCTTGATGAGAAAAAATCTAGCAATCAAACCGCATCAATATTTCAAAGTGCACTCCGTAATTTTTTAAGCCTCGTGTGCATGTTTGCCTGCGCATTTTTCCTTTCAATTTCTCGCCAGTTCCCATTCGAGCAAATTGATCAAGTAGGGCCTAACCTTAAAAATGTTCTCAATTTTTTTCATGATCAATTTGCTTGTTTTACAGATCCTTTAAGTTTGCAAACGCGTTTTTCCTGAGAAACTTCAGAGAGATTTATAACCTCGTCCTTTTTGGATGACATCAGCAGTCCTGGCGCTCGTCACTACTATTGCGAGCTTTATACTCACATGCTTTACCATTCAGGCTAAACTGCTAACGACATGCGGTGTAATATTTGACGCCGTGGCCGATTGTTACCATAGCCTGGTGCCAGTTGTCATTTAAATGAAGTGAGAGTTGCTAAATAAAAGAACTAAATAAAAACATTTAAAAAACCAGGCATTCCTCATCGCAGTGAAGGCTCTGGTTAAACCCTACCAATGAAAAAATTTTTGCCCATACGAAAGACAAGTCCTCTTGACGAAACGTTGGCAAGCACCCTGAGGCCTTCTCCTTCCTTCTCCTTCCTTGTGAGTGTCAAGAAACCCTTTTCTTGCTCTCTCTGCCATGGCTGACAGCATCAAGACCCAAAAATCTTATGCTTTTATATGCATGGTAACATCAGTTTTGATGTGGCCTTCCAGTATCGTAGGAAACAACAAACCTGTAGGCAGAGTAAACTGTTAAATTGCCATTAGTTCACATGAAAACACGTGCATGAAATTTTTGGTGCGTGCCCGTAAAAATAAACTTCGCAGTAGAGTTAACCCACAGGTTACTTTAAGCTATGATATTCTAACACAAAGCCTAAGAAGAAGCGCTTGTTACTGGCTCCAAAATTATTAGTATGGTTCAGGTTTCAACACGAGAATGACGGATGAAAAATGTTTGTGTGCAGCATAACATAGTTCACTCGCCAGTGAATTCCCTTGTTTTCGCTCGTGATGAAACGAACACCGGTCAAGGTGAAATCAAGAAAAACGTAAAAACATTGACGTTTCGGCGCAGCTACCGGTTTCTGTCTCGATGTGAACACGGCACCCGCAGCAGTGCCGAAACGTCAATGCTTTCAAGTTTTTCTTGATTTCAAATTGCGGTGCGTTTGTTCTCATGTAGAATTTTCCTCACCAAACAGGTTTCCGTCCAAACCCAAACTATCACTTGTTCTTGCTTCCTTTGTAACTTTCAAACATGCAGCTTCCGATTAATCTCTTTATGAACGCAGCGTCCAGTAACGCACTATTTAGTGTAGTGTATGGAAGCGGCTCTCTACATGATGCGCCCTTTTCTCGTCCAGAGCTACCCGTGCCTATCTAAATCATGATAATTTTTTGATATCATCATTCTCAGTGATTTTTACCGATTCTACTTCGGAGTCCGCTGAATCTAATCTGCCACTTTAAAGAGTAAATCGTGTGTGCTGCACACGTTACTTGAGTGTTAGGGTATCTCTCTGCTACATTTTTATCAATTTATGTTTCTTGTTTAATTCATGTTTCTCTCTGTCTCGCGACTAAGTGCCTATCATTTGCCTATAAACTACCCGTTGTTATTTCTTAAGACTCAGTTCATTCTTTTCGTTAAAACAAAATATTCGCAGCAAGACTTTAGTTTGAGCTAAGTGGTGAATAGACATCGTAAATGGAATACAACGGCGCAACAAACCAAAGACGCCTGCCCATTCTTTGCGTGCTCTTGTCCTCGTTATCTTGCTTCGTTGTATTTCATTTGCAAACTATTCAACTCATAAACAAGGCACTAGCTATGTGATTTTGTCTGTAGGGATACTGGTAAACTGATGATCAGGAAAAGATATCGGTGAAGTGTACACTAATCACTGCTGATTTATCTCCGACATCCCTTATCCACACCTCACTCTTAGACCTAGGTTCAGCCGCTCGTTAATTCGAATTTCTTGCTAGCTGCCTTAGTATTCTCTTACTGACTAGAGCTACGAACATTTTAAGGTTCCTTTTATTTGTTGATAGGTAGGCTTAAAATACTCGAACCGAATTGTTTTGTAATATGCGGCGACAATTTTTAGCTCATTACGCGACAACGTGTTGCAGAGAATGAAAGGCGGACAAAATAAGAACCAGCTGCTTCTCAGCCGGAAAACGAGTGGTTGTGCCATATACCGCACACATCTAAAAATAAAAAATAGAAACAAAAGCGGCGCTCATCTTACTAGAAATATTAGTGCTAGAAATCGAGCGCATAGCTGCCGGTGTAACGCTCCCCTCCCGATCTTACGGGACGAATTTCTTCCGAGTTCTGATTAAATTTTGGACTACAGTGTTTGACATGCTCTCGGTCGATGTCAGGCCACTTTTATTTTAGTCCCTGTGCATCCAAGTTGCTTCTTTTTGGACTTGCTGCCTCTTTTTTTCCGTTCCTTCTTTTATCTCTGTTCAAAAAAGGCGTACAATGAGATTAGCTGCTCCGACGATGGCGTCGCATATCAGACTCTTGCAGCAGCGCCTCCGCATCGATACGCCATACCACAAAACAGAATTGACTCTCTTTTATTCGGGAGCGTTTCTGCTACGAAGGGTTAAGGGGACAGAAGACAGAGAGAAGGACACGGTGCCAGCAGCACCTGTGTGCAGCACACCGCCCAGGACTCCGATTTCGTGGACGCATTCATAGCGGAATATAAGCGGAGGAGCCAGCGGCACAGTAAGCTGCTCTGTTATGAGTGGCTGTGCTTAAGAGGCATGTAGGGGAGAAAGAAATGATCTTACTGACCACCGTACTGAGGTCCTATGCTGGCAATCTATTCTTCTTCAACGTTTTACATGACGGCCTTGCTTGACCTCATACGCGTTATTTTTCTCTCAGTAACAGCTCGCAGGAACTTATTGGTAGCCTTCAGATTTCCGACGCGAGAAGAATGAGCCGGAAACAAAAGTCGAAAAGTTACTTTTTGTTTTCTCTTCACTGCACCGTTTCTTTTGCCACCAAATAAAGACGAAGGTTAAGGAGCTGAAAATAAGAAAGAATGAAACAATGCGTTCGCTTCCTTCTTTTGCCCAAAAAGCTTCTGAATGAATTTTTCTCGATGTGGCCAATCACCCCCTTCAGCATGACTACGCATCAGTTTTCCAAGGCACACCAACAACCGAGGTCGATACATTGGGTGACGTTGAGAGAACAAAGTACGCCGTTGCCTATTATCCTAGGGAAGTCCCAGGAAACGTTACTATTAGACCTGCGCTGGTAGCCGGCCATGGATGTACAGCACTTGTGATAAGTATAGATCAGAAGGGCTTCATTTCTAAGCCGTGCGGTGGGGTTCTTGTAGTATTTATGGAAGGGGTCGAATATTTTAAGCAAATTTTCCATGCTTGAGTGGATTTGCAATTAAAGAGTAATTAGACATTACCAACCACCCAAGCGCATCCATGTGGCTACAATGGAAAGCTGCACAGCTTTCAAGGAAACTTCCTAGTTAAAGAAAAAGTTGTCCTGCTCCGTGGTTCAAAACGAGGGACCATTCCTTAATGGGCCAGTCGCTCTACCAACTCAGCCGGCTGAGAGGGTTGCGTATGGCAAGGCGAAAGCGAATTTATCAAGCCCTGGAACTGGCGATGGTGTCGGTCAAATGGTTTAGAGGAATCTCTCAATGTGCAGTCGATTTGTAATGAAGGAGCAGTTACTTGGTGGACGCTAATGAGTAATTACACCCTTATTGTCGGTGGAGATCTGGGTTTTGGAGGCGTGAGGACAAGATTTCCTTCTCCCAATCAAAAGATCTGGAACCCTGGCTCTGCATAACGAGTCACACATAATCACTAAGACGCAAACCCCATTGGGCTCATCACTGTTGACAGATGATGTACGCAGTAACGAGCATGCTTCAGCACGAAGCGTCGAAGGATCCCTTATTCACACAATGAAGTGGTGCTGAGGTGAGGCTCTTTTTTTCTCGTCGCACTGCAACGTGTTGTGTTTTCAACACTTTCAACGTGAACCTCTCAAGAAGAACTTGGGCGACCCGTTCGCAGTGCTGCTGTGTGCACCGGTTTAAATTTTTTTGTTTTACTTATAAATTTGATAGTGGCGGTCATAATTTAGTGGGTGAAAAAAAAAACGTGTAATGGTGCCTAACGCCACCTTCATTCGCAAAAACGATTTTGCGAATGAATAACATTATTTAGCTGTTAACGCAACTGCTTGGTCTTGCCGTGTCAGGAGTGACAGCTGTCACAGGCACTGCCAGATACAAACGCGGCTTGAAATTTGAGATCAAATTGCTCTTGAGAGCTGCATCAAGCACCAAAGTATCACCTCAATCCGGGCAGGTGACTGTGCCTCTTAAAACTCTTCTTCAGAGAGCACACAGCGCACCCTCTCTGCACCTGGCACATGGGAGTGTAACGCCCGGTTATAGTCGGAACACTTATTAGTGAGATTACCGCCAAAGCGAAACAAAAAGTAACAACCTATCTACTACGGATGCAAATGCAAGCAAAACAAAGCTACAAATATGCAAACGCGCCTTCTTCTGCCTATTTCTGCACAGTCTGAGAGCAGCATCGTGTCCTCGGAAGGGTACAAGGCGGCCGCATTATACCGAACACGATGACAGGTGTGCAAACGGCGTCCGGTTAGAGGAGAATGCTGACTACCTCGTGGGAAATTTGAGGAAACAACGGGTGTTGTTCTCGTCAGCTGAAAAGTTTCTTCTGCTTTAATGTGTTTATCTGTCGCACGTATATTACGGACAAAAAAATTCGCACGTCTCTATGCAAGCAACAAAATAGTGAACTGCTGTTTCCGTCTTATTTTGTAAAAAAAATAGGGCTTCTCGAAATCAGGAACAAGGCACAGTTAGCGGTTATTTTCGTCTGCGTTTTGTATTAGGAAGCAGCAGTGATGTCCGCATCCGCTTATAGCCAGAAGTTGGTAAGATTTCTGTGATGTGGAGCTCCGACTTTTTTCCACAAATCCTGGCGCCTTATATTGATATGAACAGAGCACTGACACGTAAGATTGAGGGAACTGTCAAGATTAGTGCAAACTTCCGAGAAACAATTCAATGCCGCGGTTGGCAAGAGCTGGTATTAGTGTCTTGTCAGTAAAGATCATTTTCACATTGTTTCAGTTGCCAGTTATGACACACAACTTCCCGCTTTTGATTCAATAACCCCCGCTTGAAAGCAACTCCTGACCATAAGCGTTGGTTACAAAAGGGGGTCACTAGATACTTAGACAGCAGGTGTAAGTCTCTCTGGCTTCAAGAGAGATCGTGATCACGCGGAACAGCAGCAGCACAATTAGACACTCGTGAACAGAGGATAACTTTTGGGAGCCCCAAAATTTTGCTGTGTTGATTCGGTATTGCCACGCCCTTATTATGTGTCGCTACGCTTTACTCAACTCAAAATAATTCTAACTTGAAGGACTGCGCCCATCAATGAAGTTAAGAGTGTTTCGTAATTGAAATCATAAGTTTATATTTTACCATAAGAACGCGAGAAGCAAAGGAAACGAACGCCAAATCTTTGACATTTTTCTTTCTTCTCACGCATTATCGGGTTCTTTCTAACAGGCACAACTACTTTGTGTCGCCTATTGTTATCTGAAACTATCGCTTTCAAAGCAAATTTTAATGTGGATTTCGAGATGAACGGGACTTGCAAGAAAGTTGCACTCTTGTTGCAAGAAAAACCATGTCGTTCAAGAATTCTTATTGGTTTTCAAAAAAAAAAATCAGACAGAGCGTTAGAGCTTATGGGAAAAATTTTACGAAAATTTTCTTCGAGGATTTGATTTACATCAGAGTGGTTTAACGTTCCAAAGTGACTCGGGCTATGAGGGCAGCCGTAGTGAAGGGCCTCTGAAATTTCGACCACCTGGGGTTCGTTAACGCGCACTAACATTGCACAGAACACGGGCCTCTAGAATTTCGCCTCCATCGAAATTCGAACACCGTGGCAAGGAGCGAACCCGCGTCTTTTGGGTCGGCAGCTGAGTGCCATAACAACTGAACAACCGCGGCGGCTTTCTCCCGTGATCAGTTCACATTAAAGATCACACTACTCGCTGCCACGAGATAAACTGCTCCTCCGCATAGAAGAATGCATCAATAGCTTTGGCTTATTCAAAAATGCCGTTTTGTTTTGTGTCATAAACATTTTTACAGTTGTTCTCGTTTGAATTGAATTCAGCTTATAATGAATGGAATGATTAGGTCTTCATTGAAAAGCAAGGTGATTTGTATCGGCTGAAAAATAGCTCCTGTTCTTAGGTATACATTTCGAGCTCACTGTTTGCGTCAGTTTTGTCCACCGGAAAGGTTGGAATGTGTTGAATTTTTTTTTCTGCCAAAGGAATGCTTTTAAAAATTGCTGTATGGATGTGAGAAGATTGCCGCCTACTCAGATTCAACATTTAACGTTTTTGGGACAGCGTGTTAGTTCTTTAAAATTGACAGATTAAATCCCTACTTTTACTTAACGCTTGATATTTCTGGGTTGAGAATACCATCACAAAGTGTAAACACCCCTCTTACCATTTCACTCATTGAATTCTACTCTTGTAAAGAGAGAAATAGCCCCCCAGTACCTAGAAAGCGGCCTGAAAAAATACTGCTCTCATTCCATGGCCGATAACTCCTGCGGCCAATTAATACGATTCATGTCAGCTCGCGGTCTCAAAGGCTATCTGCTACCTATAGCCGATGTGATCTTAGAAAAAAAAAACAGAAAACGGATGTCTCATGTAAAGAAATAGGATCCGAGCAGTTGTTATTCCATGCTTGCACAACACCTTGCAGCGCATCAGAATGATAGCAAAGAGCATTTACGTTACAGTGAGGTTCGCAGCGCTAGATAAGCTGCGTATGCATCGCGAAGTGAATAACAGATTTCTAAAAACTAAGAAATCTTGCGCAACGACACTTTTATGATCCGCGTTTTGAGCGTTTATCTTAAATGGTTCATCAAGTTTCTCGTTCGCGGATGTCTGAATACAGCGGCCAACTGCCTGGTGTCGTAATTGACAACTGCAGAGGCCCCAGCAGAAAGATGGGCATCCTGCTTTGCAGTGTCATGAATAAAAAACGCACAAAATGCTTTAACGTAGTTGTACAAGCGTACACCTAGGTTTTGCCAACTCTGGGCCGTCCAGCAGGCCAGCGGGGCGACGGCGAAGCAACACCTCGACGTCCCCACGTGGGAGACCTAAGGCCAAGTCGGTGAATGCTCTGCAGGACTTTTGAATAAAGTTGTTACCAACCAACCAACAAAAGGTTTCTAGAGCCGGTATGAAAGAGGAATAACAAAAGCAGACTTGATTATAAAAGCGCCCACATTCTTTCTCGGCCCACTCTTCATTTTCCTGACGTGCAACGATTGCACTCTTCTAAAAACGGTCACTTGATGACGTATATTTCAGTTAATATCATGAGGAAAGTGCGTATAGTCATGCCTCAGTGACAATAAATTACAATGTCCGAAACTAGCGCTTTATCTGCATATGCATCTTCTTGCCCTCCGTAGTGGGAGCTCGTTAGTGGATGCAAGAAGTGTAACACCAACGTGCCCGATAATTCGTATGCTTGCTTTATTCCTCGTTCGACAACACACTTTGAAATGTGTTGTATCGAGGTGCTTTTATATTACTGCAGGCAATTCTAATATGGACGTGCTGGGTGATGAAACATGCTTTTGCCTTCGAAAATATTCAGTAATAAACAGTGTTCAAAGCCAAACGGCTTCTTTTCAGGTTGTTTTACCTTTTTCAAGGTGCTTTACGCCACCGGCGCCGATGCTATCGAAGCAGCCAAGTTTAAACATGGCACAAAAGCACGTCGTTTCACAGCTTCAGAGTGAGATTTAACACTGCGTTCTGTCGCAGTACAAATGGTAGGGAGACCAGGACAAGAAGTTGTAGTTCTGCCCTAAACTCGGCGCAACCTCAGCGCATCGTGACACGCTGAAACTGTGCGTGTCAAAACATGGCTGCATGTGAAAGGAATATATGTTTCTTCTGTTACTGCATGTCTGCCGTACGCATTCGATAGCACTGAACACCTTTTTACTACATGCAAATAAGTTGTATTCACTGTATACCGGATAGACGACCAATATTTCCCTCTTGCATATCCATGCCTTCTTAGTGTTACCGTTGTGAACGTGAATTTTCGAGCCTCTGCGATGTGTGTGGCGATATATTCTGGAATGGCCGGGGACCCTCCGGCCACTAGAAGGTCACTCTGTGATTAGATTTTATGATTGAAGAAAAGTGCCGTGCACAAATACGTTTAATAAATGCCATGAATAGAAATGTTGCTGCAATGGTCGAGTGGCCTCAGGTGCGAAAAGAAGATGCTGTATTGGCGCCGACATTGAATAGAACTCAGCTCACGACGCTTGAATGTAATTTTTTTTTCTGTTGGACATTATTCCGACTGAAAATGTAGGAAACTACAAAAAAAAGATAGGCTTTACTTTAGGCATCGGCTTCAAGACATTGTCGGAAAATTTTCGCCTGAGTTGGCTGAGACTGAGACCTAAAAGCGTTTCATTCTTGAAATTTAACTAGAGTATTGAGAACACTCACCTGCTCAGAAGATTTTGAATATGAACCAATGGTTTTCATTTACACTGCTTGCTTTAACTGGGTAGGCACAGATCAGAAAATTTCGGGAAGCTTAAGAGTAGAACGCGAAAGCCTTTAATTTTGCATAATTACCTAATTCCAAATTAGCGTAATCATTACCTAAGTATCCATCAATGCATGTCTCTAAGATATTTCATCAAGTAAAAGAACACAACTCTTCGCTACGTCCACTTTTATTCAACTTGAACCAATGACGTTTCGTGGCATATGCAATGCGATCCCGTCCCGTAATCAGAAAGTCCTAGGTTTTATTGCTACCCCCATCCCAAATTAACCCAATATGTTTTTCAGATGAATTACCTTCCATTCGTTAGAGGAACCTCCCAGAGAAATTTAGCGTCCACCTTAACATTTTTAACCTGTTCCTTACATTTAATAACTCTTTCTTGAATCAGCATTTTTCGCTCGCGGTTAGACGCCGACGCTGCCTTTTCTACGAGATAGGACCCTTAAAGCATTAGCGTTAAAAATAGTTTTCACCAAAACGACTAGCGCCTCAACTTCGAAGTGCGGCGGTGTCCAAATTCGAACATAAACCGCCAAGGTATCATCACCGGTGAAGAGACGCATTGAATGGCCAATTCGTTGTGATCAGATACAATTTGTATCTGTGTTATACAGCGCAGCATTATCTCAGTGCACCCTTAACAAGGCAGCAATGCATTCCAGAGGTCACTGAGCACGACTATCGAATTACCGTCCTCTATTGTCAGTTATCTCGATAGCATTTGACTGCAGGGAGTATAGGGAAAGAGCTGCTCTAAGGAAAGAGCAATTCCGGCGCCTGTGTTGTGTGATCATGCTTGCACGCATATTTCTGCTTGCCAGGTCGACGTCCGGCTGGGATTTCAGCGCCACCGTCGCTCCGATCGCGGACGCTGTGGACGTCCTCATTGTGTTCAGTAGCGGGCTCGTCGCTGGTGCCGTAAATATGCTCGCTTCGTCCGTTGAGCGGGAAACGCGACGCTCTCAGTTTCGACGAGAATGATTTCTTTTTTTTTATTTCGCTGGAGTTCGGCGTGTTTGTTTCATTTATCTATTATTGCCCTCTCTCTTTCTTCATTCACTGGAAGCACGCTGAACGAGAAGACGTAATGACGCAGTCATTCACCTCCACACCAGCTAGTCTTACCTTTTCCCTAACACCATGCCAGGCATAGACTGCGTGGAATGTGGTAAGTGGCACCCGATATCGGCAATGAAAGTGTATGTCGAAATCGACACATATAATTTTTTTTTACCATGTTAGGCCACACTCATTGTGCCTTTAGCCCCAGGTATCACGTTTCATTAGTGCTCTGGAACTATTTGTACGTGGCTTAATGACCGCGCCTGTGGGGGCATCCCGAGAAAGATACTATGTTCGTACTGCATGTCGCCGCAAGCGATAAGGCGTTCACTGTACCCATCACACCCAGAGTGCGTACAATAACCTCTGGTTGTGTCTCGCCGCATATCGCGTTTAGGAATTGTGACATACCATTATCCCTTCTGTGAGCGGAACTTATCTCATTTATCCAGCATGCATTAAGCCACCGGTCGGCTGTTAGTGGTTTACTTGCGCAAGAAAGGTCTGCTCATTATATTTAGGTTTGAATTATAAGCCTCATTGACCTGCTAATGATACAATGTGAACTTCTTGAGCCGCAAGCTCTGTTCGCAACCCCGTTGCAACAATACCTATTATACGCGAACAGTCAGACAGTTGAGAAATTTTCGAAAATTTTCGCCCCTGCCAAAAAAGTTAGCTTATTTTCGACGAGAGAACACAGGCACTTGAACTGTTCGCCAGAAATTAACCGAATGATTGTTATTGAGCTGCGAGCAAATAAACGCATGTGCTTTCAGAGCAGCCTACGTAAGGTGCACAAAATGCCGTTGTCTTCAAACAAACAACGAGATTCATGCGCGTAATTCCTTAGAGGAAGCACCCCTTTAGCACCATGGAAGAAATTGGTAAAGAGTTCTCCGGTTCACCCGCTTTTTGCATCGCACAAACATTTCAATTCAGCATGTTTTAAAACTTCGCAAGGACATTTCAAATTTATACTTCTGTAGGGCTAATTTTGTGGGTGTCCATTGCAATTCTGTCATTCAGAATCAGGTCCAAAAAATTCAATTCATGCCGTTGCTGCCGCATTTTCAATGAAACGAGACTGAAATATAATTGTGGCCTTTACGCATTTTACAAGAGCCATTGAAGAAGGAAGTCGGGTGCGCTGGTTTAACTGCTTTTTATTTCACGTTTTCATCTTTTTTTTTGTAACTCATTAAAGGTCTCGCTCTCTTGTTCAGCGTATTGCTCTGAGCGTATAGAAAAGGATGCTGAAAAGCACTTCATCAAATGTTTGCGCTTAGTACGAATCGATTGTTGGGCTTCTCGAGGCTATATTTATTTCGCATCAGAAGGCGCCTTTCATCATGGGAAAACAGGATTTAAAAAATGAAAAAAAGATTTTTTTACGGTGATTGATAGAAACTTATCACGGAAAGACTGTAAGTCAGTAATTACCACGACGAAGTGGATAACTGCTTGGCCTAGCCTAAAAGAGGCGCATCCAGAAATTTTTACTTCATTGCAGTGTACTTGAGGAGGCGGTCTTACGAGTGTTATCTGAATCTCAGTTCTGGGTCTTTTCTAGCCGATAAAATCTCAGTTTTCAGTGAAAGTAGTCATTAAAACACGGCAAACTAGCAGTAGAGTCTAACTTTATATTCGCCGTCAAGTGTACCTTAGAAATCTGCACCAACTTTCACCCTCCCTGAAGGAATCACATCCGCAGTTGCTCACCTGGCTCCTGTGGATCGTAATTTGACTGCATGGCCTAACACACACTGCGCGCTTCACGGTTCCCCTCACCCACTGCACTGCAAGCGCTATGAGGAAATGTTTCGCATGGGCATCCCACAATTGTTAAATCCGTCTTCGTTCTTACATTCATTCACCTTGTCGCTTTAAGCAATCGGCTTGGACTGGTGCTCTTTTTCGCTCGCTCCACACGCCACGCATCGGCCTTTGTCCGTTTTCAAGCGCCTTTCATCCTGTTGTTTTCTAGCTCGCACAGGTAGAATTCTACGCGTCTTCTTAATCACGTCACATTGCGCAATACATTGAAGATTTTTACTTTGCACTGTGGGCGCACGAGCGCGTAAACGTACCTGTATAGCAATATAAAAGGAGGGAACGCCACCCATAACGGGAGTACAAAATATCGAGCGCTTTAAATTCCCTGCACCTCCCCCTCATCTCTCTCTGCACTGTCTCGCTCGCGTATTCACGCCTCTTTCAGCGACAGGTGGTTTAGCGTTTCTTGGTATTTTGCATTCCGCTGACCATCCACTATTCCGACCTGCCTTACTTTCAGACGGTGAGATGTTTAGACTCTTAACGGGGCGCATAGCTCTTGGCGCTGGTTAAATAAATAAACGTTAACAGCGATAATCCGATTAGGCGCTGGAACTAAGCATGAATAGGAACGATGACACTGCGGGACGACAGACCTCAAGAGCATACACGAGGGTCGGAGCGTCCAATCAGCTGTCGCCTTCCTCTGCGAAGCAGACGGTGGCGCTCCCTGCGTCGACTGTATTTGTTGAATAAATAAATAAACCGACATGTACCTCCCGCAAAAACGTAACTTACTTTCTGGCTTACTATGGCATCACGCCATGCACTACGCGATGAAAACACACTCTGGTGTATCGTTTGTGGTGAGCTAACGCATTCAGACTGTTGTGTTTTTGCGCTGAGGGTTGTCACATATAAAAGTTACAATGTGGTCACGTTATCCTAACCCCTTTGCGCGCCCTGATTAACGGAAGGGAAGCCGACTACAATTCGACTAGCGTGAGGTCAACTCCATCCAGATTTTGTTCCCTGTGAGGAGGACTCCATCTTAGGCGTTTCTCCTAAATAATATGGACAAACACCCGTCCCGCTTCTAGTTCTCGATCCATTCATCCTTATCCTACCGTCTCCAGCCATTCTGGTTAGCTCTGGTGGTACAGGGGATCCCCTAGACAAGCAACGGTCCCAGGTTCAATTCCCGCGACCAGGACGAATTCTCCTTCAACTACGAAACTTCTGAAAATGCTGTGTATCTCTAATTTCTAGTTGAATGGCTGCGCAGGAGTAGATGCAAATCGGTAATTACTCTCTAATTGAAATATACTCCGTACTGGGGGTGGGGAGATGGTTCTTGATAATCTCAAAAGCAAACAAGGTAGGCAAAAGAATTAAGGTGCACATGAGTCTTTACCCTCCCTTGTTCACTTTGTTACTGGAGTAGAGAAGGCTATCAACTGGCGGTTTATTTCAGCAAGGAAGAAGATATAAGCTTACAGGTGTTTTCTGATCTAAACCGACAGTCAGTAGTCAGTACTTGCGGTGTCCGTTCTTTTGTTCTGACCGGCGCGCTGTTTCAAGAATGACCGTCCAACAACGACCCCAATAGACTATACTTCACACGTTTATTTCAACATGCCTTGAAACAAGAAAGCTAATCACATTGATAAATGCTTTTGTTGCCCTGATATGTATTCGATAGTGAAGGCTTCGCTCATGTTGTCATCACATTTTTAACTCACCTGGTTGTTTTATACAAATAAGAAGTAATGTTTCAAAAGATTGTTTAATTAGGAATCACTGCATATGGAACTCGTGAACTAATATCGTGACAGAGGGCTATAAACGAGCTCTCAACAATTTTAAAGCCGCAAAAACTAGTGAAGCTTCGAAATCCTTTTTCTATTGATGCATGCTTAACAGAGTTTCTATTGATGCATGCGTAATACGATTCCGCTATTGTGGACACAGCTGCACAGCCATATTTCCTAGATATTTTCTCAATCTTTCAGTGTTCTATATTGAACGCACAGCAAGTCTGAAAATATCTGGTGGCCAGCAACATGACTAACTGCATATTCAGAGATGAGAAAGTAATAAAAAACTCCACTAAAAGTATGCCTCTAGAAAGTAATGGTTCCATGCCAAGCACGGCTCGCATTTGTAAGTAATAGTTGCATGTTGATGTCTTGCAGGACAAAAAGAGCAGATAAATGGGAGGTGAAGCAAACAGTCGCAGCATTCTGGTCGGTTTTGCCCGGAAATGCACTAAAGATTTTTTTTTTTTGTGGCGCCTCCCCTCTTAGTTTTGCGCTTCCTCTATTCAGCGTGATGCAAAACTTTTATTTCGTTAAGTTTTTCTAGTTGCGTGTGTTGCCAAAACGCTTAGTGAAGGCATTTCAACCACTTTAACAATAATGAGAGTGAAAGCTTCCGTCTGGAAAAAAAATTGCCAAAACTATTTCTTTCAGTAGTGACAAATGGAAACAAAGTTTTACAGTTTTTCAGTTCAACATTCAGATTTTGGTAGTTATCACTCTTTCGAGACGAAAATATTGCAGTTAGGTTTTTCGCCCCCTAGGCCCTAGACCACATCAGAAAAATCAATCTCTAGTTTACATTTGTACTCAAACTGCATTTTTTTGCATGTCAGTGCACGTTAAAGAACCCCAGGCGGTCGAAATTTCCGGAGCCCTCCACTACGGCGTCTCTCATAGCCTCAGTTGCTTTGGGACGTTAAACCCCCATAAACCAAACCATTTTTTTGAAAGGATGCATGTGTACTGAAGAGATAGGTAAAATCGATGCCAGCATGTTATATCGCTTCGAAAGTGCACTTACGAAGATTTATTACACAAACGCGAAGGAGTCATGCTTTCATCGGTCGCTGCCAGCGACATCTTTCAATATTCTTCGTTATTTAGAAGTAGGGAAAGTGCCAGCCTCAACTCCTTTATTCGATAATGCATTGTGCTGAACGCTGGGAGGGTGTGGGGGGGGGGGGGGGGGGCGGCGGCATATAGCTCTTTTGCAAACAATATGAGACGGTGCTTCAATGAATTGCAAAAGTGCAGGCTCCTAGTCTGCAAAGAAGCCTGTGCGCAAGCATACTTAAGGAACAGACGTGTGGTGTGGGAGTCTTTGCTAGCGAACATGAGGCTTCTAGGTCAGTACACCACGGAACGGCTCCTGTCTGCCAACGGAGCCCAGTGGAATTCGAATAAATAATGAATCACGAAGTTCAAAGTCGTTGTGGCACTACGAAAAGCTCATGGTAAACGCAGTACGACATCTGAGATCATTCTGGTGGACGCCGACGTAGCTATAGAATAATCTAGCATTTTGGTGGTTCACTTCGGAATATTTAGTTCACTCGAGGAAACAACATATGCGGTGAGCCTAGCGACGTAGATTTTGTTTGCACGGCCTCATAAACGTATGCAGAACCCACTGAGGATTATAAAGCCTACGAAAAATAAACAAGATGCGTTTCTTCTGACAGGGCATGCGCAGAAGCCCTTAGACAGCTGTCGGAAAGGGTACAGGGATGCTTACCTGGCAATAAGGGGCATAGGTGCTTGTCGCGAAGAGGTGGTAGTTTATGCACACGAATGACGACTTCACTGACCTCGTCGCTAGGCAGATCTCCAGGCGCCCAAAGGCAACATGTTTATTTTACATTTCGAACATGTTGAGCCTGACAAGAAATTATTCCCAATTTCACTTCTGACCTGTTGACCCAATTCAGGACCGCTCGTGTGTGTTATATGCTTTGTATTCTTTTTGTGCGGTTAAAACGCAAGAGAAGAAAGGAAAGCACTTTTTTAAAAATGATTTAATTGAATAAAAACTGACTGACCATAAAAGCTAGCCGCCAAATCAGCATAGCTGCATTGGATGTTTGCATTATTGCATTCAATGTAAACAAAAGCTGCCGTGCATCATAGCACTATATATCTGATTTATTCTATTTTTTGTGATGATGCAGTGCTGTAATAAATGTTACGGTTGCTTCAAATTCCGGATATTTCTTTTATGTCGCACGAATAAGTTCCGCATTTTCATAAACATGGAATGCTAAAACATTCTTGCAACGTGGTTCCGGTACGATGAAAAAATTCAAAGTGGTGGAAATTGTTTCGCGACATCTCAATGAAGCTTCCATACCAGTCCACACTATTTGTCTAGTGCGAGAATCCATTCATCAGTCACAAATATTTTAAACAGAATAAATTTCAGAACTATCTTTTAGCTCGACCACTGGTTCCTAGCGGGGGTAGCAAATAATACTCCGGCGTATTTTGTTTACAAGAGTTCATGCGCCTTATCCAGAAAAGAAAACTAAGTAAAATTATGCTGTAATGCCAGCATATCTATACATTTGTGTCTGGAAAAGTAGTGAAACTGGAGATGCCCTATAAAACTTAAAAAAACTTGCACGAAAGCCCTGTTCCCGATTGGTTCATAGAAATGAGCATAACCATTCGTGAGAGTCTTCTTTGTATGGTTGAGATTTATAGGTTGGAACGCTTTGAGCGTCGCTTTGTCTCTTCCTTGCCCCACAATATTTTCGTATTGACTGCAAAGAATGTGAAGACGTCGGTGAAAGATCTTATTTCAGCAGACATATCCTGTGTGAGCGCCCTGTCTTTGTGAACGAAAAACGTAAGCTGCATTGTGCTCTGGACCGCCTTGATCTTCGCGCTTTCACAGAGGCAAGATCACCGCTCTGTGGGCAGAACAGTCGACTGCCATCAAGGCTTACAAGCCAATGTTTTTTTTTTTTTCGAACGACTGCCTTGATTGACAGATTGTGACAGTGTTTCCTGTTCCTTCTCTCTTCTCTTTTAACCCTCCTTTTCTTCCCCACTGCAGGGTAGCCAACCGGAAGCCTTTCCCCCTCTCTTTATCTATCTATAACTTCTTTATCCTATCCTGGAACCAGAGCCTGGCGTCACCTTCAATGCAGCGGTAGAACTGCTGCATTGATTGATACGCACTCTAGCACATTATCTCGATTGTCATAAATTTCTTCTACATTTAAGCTATTAAATGAAATCAGCTTTCGGACGAAACACGAAGTCATCATGTGACTCAATGACCTTTTCTGCATATCGAAGCTTGGGCCGGAAAGCCTCCGGTGATAACTTACGCTTTCTCAGTGGAGCGTCATTGACATATTCATCGCCCTGAAACACCTCCATCGACAAGCACGTTCTCACGTCTGGTGCTTTTCCAAGATCCAGACCTAACAGACTGCGATCGAAGAAAACTACAAAAGGAGCACCCGTCTACGTTCGCTCGCTTAAATTTTTGTGACATGCGTAGACATGAAATAAAAAACAGCATTCATCGCAATATTTATTTACTTGCATATTCAGAAACACGTGCCATTCACCGCCAGTTTAGGTTTCGGGTAGTTCAACTGCAAGAAAAATAAATTGAACTGTAATGTAGAGTATATGAATAAATTACTGAATGACTGTTTATGGCAGCTTCGCTCGCTACCTTTCTTCTGCAAGCAATTTATTTTGCGATTAGGTTAATGTTCTCGCACAGTTGTTTTGCTTAAATAGGTATATTTATGGACCAAGAAAAGGCTGCACCAGTTTGGCATCTGGACAGAATATAGGACCGGAGTTTTATATGATATGACATGAGATGAATCGCTTAAATTTCTTGCCATTCTACATGTCACTGTTTCCGTCATGTTTAAACAGAGGTCTGCGTTACAGCTGAAATGTTCTTAAAAATATTCAGAAGCGAGCTATCCCTTCGGAGCCAGTTGTTCCGACTTTGCATTCACAACGCAGCTCCCTCAGGAAAACAACTGTCCGTCTCCGTAATCTGGTGTTGAAATTTAGTGCCAAGCACGTCATACCGTATGACGCCGATAACTCAAAGATTGTTAAGCGATGGGTAGCAACTGCGGCCCTATCCTCGGCTATTCAGCGTTCATGTGAACACCAAAAAAGTGAAAGCTTCGCCACTCAGATCACCAGACTTCAAAAAGCCGGCTTGTCTGCATCGCTCATTTCTGCTGTCTGAGAAGCGCTCCTCCAGATGTACAAAACCAGTTCAAATGGCCCCAGCGACAGTCCTTCGACGAACGTGAGCACGTGCAAGTATAATGTCGTGATTCCTTACACTCACTCCTTACGCTTACGTGTTGTTCCACAACCTCAAGAAAGTAGCCGCAAGAAGTGGGATGTCTTTTGTTTCCTCCGCGCCGAGAAAAGCTGTTTAAATGTGTGTGAGGGTGGGGGGGGGGGGGGGAGGGAGAGAGTAGTAGTGGAAGAAAGGCAGGGAGGTTAACCAGTAAAATGTTTCAGTTGGCTACCCTGCACTGGGGGAGAGGAATAAGAGGGCCGTAAAAGAATAAGAAGTAGTTGAGAAATGCAGACCGTATTAAGCACGGCAGGCGATGATACAAGCACTGTAAGCCACAGGCCGCCGCAGCTGCAGCCTGCAGACCTTGAGGGCTGCCGACTGCTGCGACCTGAGTAGAAAAGATCGAGGGCCCTCCATCACAAGGCAGCGCCGACGTTTCAGTGTCAAGAAAGTGTGCTTCCGGTTGCGGCGGACAATGTTGATGACAGCGTAAGCATCGGACTTCTTCTCGGAAGGATGAGGCTGGAGGATGAGTTGTGCCAGCTATTGCACAGCTGCAAGCGCTGGATTCAACAAATCCAGCATCTGCAGTGCATTCTGTGCAGCTGGCATGTGCATGCTGGAAAGCAGCACACGCACGGCATTCACGATTGGCTACAGCATTGCAATCACTTGCTCCTCCGCGACCTGGTCCGGTTTCTGACATACTACCCGACCAGCAGTAGGCTCAATACACTGGGTGCGTGGTGACTGTTCTATCATTGAGGGGGGGCAATGCTTCGGGAGCGATGGCCAAGGCACTTGCCGGTCCCGGTCTTGGACAGGAGTTGGGACTTGTGCTTGATTAGCAATAGGCTCGGGACTCTGAGTACGCAATACCTGCTTGGTCACTGCGGGTGCTTGTAGCTCAGGCAGGGATGGCCAAGGCCCGTCTGCGACAACCGTCCCTGCCTCGCCAGTCATATGGCTCCCAATCCTTAAAGTGGTATGCGGAAGGGAGGAGCAAGTGGCAGAAATTCTTGGACGATCCTTTCCAATGCTCGTTACACTTTTAGAAGGTCTGTGACGAAGGCGACGACGTCGCCGCGCCTTAGCGGCAGCTTCTATGTGTGTGGAGTTGTCTCTTGTTATTTGTTTGTGTATTGCCCTTTCCTTTTTCAGGCGAGGACAATCATTTGAGGCCGCGTCATGAGGGCCGCGGCAATTGGCACACGTAAGGACTGTTGTCCGGCAAGAATCGCCGCTGTGTGGCTGAGTACACCGTGGGCACACGATGGGGAAATTACACACACTACTCACGTGAAATGCATTTCCGGCACTGGAGAGGTTTTGGGACGAAAGGCCTAACTGCATGCCGAAAGTGCCCGACCTTCACGTACGTTGGAATGCAGTCCCCTTGGAAGGTATACTTAATGCACTCTGTCCTCCCAAGACTGCTGAGCTTGCAGTATGGCTACACCGTCGGTAGCTGGTTGAATCAAAATGGGCAGACCAAAGTCGCGGATGGCTACGTCGACGTCGTAAATAACGCCTGCTATAGTGCCACTAAATTGAAGGACATTGGAATGAATGCTGGTGCCGCGAAGCGTTCTGATGTTGCTCAAACTTTCAAGCGCGTTAAGGTCCATGACATCAATGGCGACGACATTCCTAAAACGATTCACCCTCGCATCTTTAATTGTTCCCGGGACGCGAGCCTCCAGGAACGCAGACGTGGCTTGCCTATTGATGTGGTTGAGATTGTCGGTGGGAGTCTGTGGCACAAACAGGACAGCATGTGCTCATCTCGCTCCGTAGTGATCGTGGACGAACTCGACGACGACGAGTCCTCACATTGGCGCAGTGTCCGTTTGGCCTTCTTGCTTAGAACTGTGATGAAGCCGTCGTCAGCCGAAGAGTCATCACTGGTGGCCGAGTACACCACGGTGGCCTGGGAGGCCACCGGGAGGCATTCGGGAGGCCAAGACGTTTCCTCGGGGCGGCAGCGGCTGACCCACCGGATTGAAGTACAACAGCGTCCACTTCCTTCACCGTCACCAAAAATGAAACAGTGGTTTCATTATAATGTCGTAAATCAGGAAAAAAACTGAAGAGGCGAAGGGACGACGTTCTGGTCTAGAGCCACTTCACCGTCGTCTTCCGAAAATGTGCGTGAAAGTGAATAACACAAGCAAGGCGCCAAAGTGTGACACGCGCCACCAGAAGCCGTACAAGCTTTGTGAGGTTGATGTTGTGTACAGCACATGTTCCCCGTGTCGTGCGGAATAGCGTATACTGGACAAATGGGTAGGGGCTTCTAAAAACGCGAGATGGAGCAGCGCAAGATTTGACAACAAGGCCTCGGAAGGACATTTGGCTCACCATTGCAAGCATTGCGAGCCCACCGAATATGTCCCACTGCTGCGGGAGTTCACTTCCTACGCCGAAAAAAGCGAGCAGTTAACATGCGAAGTACAGGAAGATATTTCGATCAACAACAGGGAATGCTGCATCTCTACGCATCCGCAACCCTCACCGAAATGCAATAAAATATACCATGGACAGTTTTATAAGTTTTAACGCCCCCATTCATGACAGAGTACGGTTCTTGTTGCGCCATTTTTAACTGTTTTTATTTTGTTCTAATTTCTTCGCCGGTTTTTAGGCATGTATTTTCTTACTTTGGTTTTAGGTTTTCGTATCACTTCTAACAATTCATCTGAGGTGGCACTTTACACCTCCCGCGTATTGAAAATTGTTTTTTTTAGCGAAGCAAATGACGCAGCAACTGTCTCACATATCTCGCGGACACCCGAACCACGCCGTAAAGGAAGGAATAAAGGGAAGTAAGAAAAGAATAAACAGATGCTGTAGTGGAGGTCTCCGGGATAAGTTAGACCATGGGGATCTTTAACGTGCGCTGACATCGCACAGCACACGGTCGCCTTTTGCGTTTCACTTCCAACGAAACGCGGCCGCCGCGGTAGGGTTCGAAGCCGAGTACTCCGGCTCAGTAGACGGGCGCCTTAACCACTGAGCCGCCGCGGTGTGTACACGTTTTTTTTTTCTTGCTACTTCACATATTTGCTTCGCCTCTTTTTGTAGCCACGTTCTTTCACAGAATGGTTTTTCCTTTCATCAATTTTCATCTTTCATCTGGGTTGGCACTTTACACCTATAATTTTTTGTTCGTTCTTTTGTCTTGTTACATCAATTTTATCCGGTGATATTCGACTGCATTTGTTCCATCACGACTGCGCAGTGTTTTGTAGCGATAGCTACATTACGGTAGCATTTCGAGCCTTCAGCGTGGCGGCGCCGCCTCCCTGTGGCTGCGCCGCCATGCTGTCCCGTGGTTGGTTACGTGGTGCGGAGCAGCTGCCGGCGGCGCGGCACCGTGGCTGATCACGTGGTTTGTCACGTGGTTGGTCATGTGGCCAGCCACGTGGTGCGGAGCAGCTGCCGCTGCCGGCGGCGCAGCGCGCCCGCGAAACCGAGCTGCTACAGCTGTGCGCATGCGCCGTGTCAAGTGGGACGAAGAACGCCTAGCGATACGGAGCGGCGAAAGACTGACTTTACAGTTCAACTGAGCAAGTTCCACTCGGCCAGCTGTAGCTATCGCGTCACTCCAGGTTTAACCAGAGCTAAATCACAGCCATTTCTTTTTTGTTTTCCCGTCTTCTCACTTTCACCTTCTATAATTTCGCCTATATATTTCTCTGCGCCCAAAAACTATCAGTTGTTAATTTCGTGTCGCGTCTCCCTGCTGTGTGGTGTCCCTTGTTGGATGCGGTTTTAAGTGCATTATGAATCAACTAGCCCAGATCTAGATCATCCTGCAGCATCTTTCTAGTTCAAAGATCCCTTCTTCTTATTCCTTTCTACTCGTTTATCCCTGCCGTCATTGTTTTCTGATTGCTACTGTACAGTGCTGTGCAAGAATACTTTTGCTTTGTTTCAAAAAGAAAACGCCACCGGGAGAAGTTAAGCTTTTTTGGTCTGTTTCATATATCACCGGGGCATGGCCTGTGGATTGCGAAGGTACTACGGCCTGAGCTCTCGGGGCAAGTATGACTTCTCACGGACTTCCTTCGAGCCAGATGTTCCAACAACGGCGTCTTTCACGAGATGCTGGATTTCACGAAGTACTCTACGGAAGAGCTTTGGAAAAGACACTTTCTCCCCATCGTTATGATACATCTCGCCAGGCGAGACAAAGGGCACGTGACAAGAACACCTCTCGTCAATTTGGATGACAATAGCCTGTCGAAGCGGGCTCGAGGCGTTTTGGAGCGTGGTCTCAAGTTTGTGGTCGAACCTGCGCTGGACGCGGCGGACAAGATAGCCCTGGTTAGACAAGTTGCCAACAAGGCGATGCCGGAGGTTTCAATCTGTGTTCTCGATGAGGGTTTGGACAGTACTTATCGACAGCGGAGCTCTTTGTCTCAATGTCTGCGCTTCACACCTAGTTTGAATGAGTTGAAGCAGTATGATTTAAGTTTGTTCCTATCAGACAAGGAGGGAGGATTTGCCGTCCTTGACGCTGGGACGTACGGAAGAGCAGGATCGGACGCCATTCGCAAGAACTTAAAAACGCTGCTGACGTGAGACATGCTAAGTGAGAGAAGAGGAACAAGTCATCTTTAGAATGAGCCAAGTCATCAAGTTCGCCACTGAAGTGAAGGGAACAAAACGAGGTGCGCTGTCTGTATTTCTGATAGCGAAAACGCGAAAGGGCCAGGTCTCTTTGCGTGCTATTGTATCTGAGAGGTATTAGCCTTGTCTGCAGCTGGCTATATCGATCTCTGATTGAATTGCACTGCTGTGTTAACAGGCTGCCTTTGTTATTTCATTCCCGTGCAAACTCACACTGTTGACTCTGTGTGGCTGTCCTCGTTTTTTTGTAGACTCAAACGAATATAAATAAGAAAGCATTTCTTGTCTCATGAGTAGCGTGTACAGGACCTGCCAACAGACCGTGTCGGCAGAGCGTATCATGAGAGCGCGTCCGCACGAAAGTGACCCTCGAAAATAGAAATTCGCCGGGACTGTGGTTTCCAACCCAGGTACTCTTTGTTCCAGGCGGGCAAGCAACGCATACTCCACGAAGCGCTTTTTTTCTTATCGCATGGAAATCAAACCGACTAAGCTACCAAATGCTTTAAGTACAGATATACTATTCCGCGATGCAGACATACATTCTCATGTTTTCGCACACACTGCGTTCCACCAGCACATCAAAATTGCGGGAGACATACACCTGCGTCATGAATGGGCAACCATTCATGATGCATGTGACCCCGCATTAAGGCGAACTGTTCGCTGAACAGAGAAGTATGTGAACGAGGTGGTTCTGCGTGTCGATCCATCATACGGCTGTTTCACAGGCTAAGAAGCCCAATCAGCATTAACAGATCGCACGGAATCCCGGTTTCGCCATGAAGGGTCGTTGATTCAAGCGTGTTGGCGGGGCACGAGGTGAACACGTTGCTGTGTGTACGGCGGCAAAGTGTTAGGGAAGTGTACTAATGTTTTACATCGATGACTTGCAAAAAAATTCACCGACGTCATCCTTGGGTTACGTGATGAGTGGCACGTGACAGAGATGACTTGCGAAATAAAGTTTCTGACGTTCACACACAAATTGTTTCGCATTTTTCTAATGCGACACACTGCTGCGCTCTTCAATTCTGGCTTTTCGACATTACCTTGTTCCACAGTATGCTGCGTCGACAAGGAATTCTAGGAATCAAACTTTATTACGGTCTCAAATAGCGTTATGTGAATGCGCACGACAGCAACGTCTCTAACTGTTTTTAATCGGAAGCCACAAACTTCGGTCTTTATGATAAAACCTTTCAGAGTTTAACTGAAAAAAAAGAAGCGAAGCTCGACGTAAAACATGTATTACACGTGACAACTGGCGTACTTGGCATAAAAAGTTGCTCGAAACGTTGCCTAAATAATTCCGTTTTTGTAAACGATACTAGATGTCCAGGTGACTTCAAGAATCTGGAATCAAAAGCGAGGCTCGAACGTGGATTCAGTTTCAGAGATTTCCTCGTCTCCTGAATTGGCCGCCGCCACCTCGCTGCGCAATGTTGAATCGTAGTCGGTGGTCGTGGAAGCCGTCGGATACACAGGGTGATCTCCGTGTCGCGCCCTTGTGACCGGAGGCGCGCCTTTCTTCCTTGGCTCCGTGGCGACTCGAGGAAGCATGGCTCCGCGGTCGGCCGACTGTCGCTCCGTAGCGTACGTCTCCAGCGCGGTAGTTCCAGCGGCCACTGCCGCCGCAGTGTCGCCATCCCTGTTCTTGGCCTTGGACAGAAAGAAGACCAGGAAAGCGCCTATGGCGAAGAACAGTCCTACGCAGCTCCAGAAACGGCACAGCGTCCAGAATTTCCCGACCTGGTTGTGAGTCTGCTCCTGGAGTAGCTGACTGTCGGACATGAAGGCCGACCCCGGAGGCACCGCTGCCAGCCTGTCCATCGGTGATCGCCCATGAGCAGCGGCGTAGGTTGGCCTCGCAGCCGTCGCCGCCTGAGGCTGTGGGTCAGGAACATTGGATGCTGGAGGATATTGCTGCTGCGGTTGTGCCATGGCTGTCTTCTTCTTCTTGTTGCCTCAGTAATTATCACGGCTCTTCTTCTTTGCCACGTGAGGTGTCATCTCACGTGGTAAAGATGGCACCGAATTCTTTTCAGCGCGTTGCCGTTTTTTCTTCTCAAAGTATCAGTGACATGAAAGCCATTTATTAACCCACTCGTCTCGGAAAGGAAGACACGGGAATTTTACGCATCCGCTGTAACGGGATTTTTTTTTATTTCAGGACCGAGCAAATTAGGGATACAGGCAGAAGGAAAGCAGAAATGATGTGTGGTTTCTTCTGTTCCGTCCTTGTCTGTCTTTGGCTGCTTGAAATGCCAAGCGAAGCAAAACGCTTTGGCAGTTACCAATTTTTGCAGCATTAAGGCAAAGGACACGTTGCTGTGGCGCTTTGTTAGATATTTGTGCACGCGCACCCAGGCATGGATCTGCGTAGTGAAGCAATTCGTGTGATTTTGCTTGTATGTCTCTAGGAAATATTACTGCTACTCTACAAGGTTTTAAAATTAGGCCTTTCTGAATTTTTTTTAAAGTCAGGCGATGAGTTGTGTACAAAGCTTCTTTTAAAGGCATGCAGAATTAGCGGCCAGGCGGAAAAAAATGATAGAAGAATTTTCTTTGTCATTCACATCATTAATTCAATAAAAGTAATAAATTGTTTCTTCTCTCAGCATGGCTGCTGCAATTAGAAACATTGATGCGATCGCATTCCTTGACTAATTAATTTGGTGTAATTAGCCTGCCACGCGACTTTTCCGACACGCATCGAAATTTCCAGGTCAGTCTTCGTAATGACGCCTGCAAAGTGGGCAAAATACTGTTAATTTTCTCCCCATTGCAACGCAGGTCTTGCTAATGACATTGTTTTAAATTTTATTGGTGTAGGAGGAATGAAAAAATGTCATAAACCTTTAGTTCTCACTCGACACAGCTGGCGGACGAAGCGCCAGGCGTAAAAGCTGCGTTATGCCGACGGTTGCGGCACCGATCGTTATATTAGCGGCAAATAGATGGGACCACGTTCTTCCACTTAATTTATTTTTGGAACTGCTCTGTAACAAAAGTAGACTCTGTACTGCTCTTCGTTCTTAGCATGTTTCGCAGTTTTCCACTCATACGACTCACTATCACTATTATTGGCAATGAGAGCTTAAACCAGGTGAGCATTGCTGACGGCAGTGTTGCGCGACTCAGCGCACTTTTTCTGCGTGGGCCGTCCTGAATCGAATAGCGTTACTTTCACATTTTAGGTGTTCATTTCAGAGCTCCGCAGTGGTTTGAAAAATTCTTCAGTGTGTGCAAGAACGCGAACTCATCTTGACTGCGACCAATTATGTCGTTCCAATTTCCGACCTCTAAAGACGTCAGGGAAATTTTTCAATCTTTTAGCATCAAAATTATTTCTCGAAAAACGTATCAAAATTTGATTCTGAAAATATATTACTTCATTGGTTTCTGGCTAAAATTAACAAACAAATAGAAAAAATGAAAAAAGCTGCTTTGAGGGCGGCTTCTCCTCGGTGCGTGTTGTACTAATGGCTTAGAACGTACTGAAATGCTCCGTATTTATTTGATTCCATATACTGTAGCACGCTGCAAAGTGCATAGACATTGCTTGATCCTAACAGCAACAAATCTTCATTATAGTTAACGTCGTCGTTGTCGTTGTCACTGTCGCTCCCGTCGTCATCTGAAGAAGTCTCCAGCTCGCAGACGAAGTCAGAGTCACTGTGGGAAAAAAATTCTAAATCGGCAGCTACGCTGCCATCAAGTCTGCTCCCAGAAGCAGCTTTTTCTATCAGGACATCGCTGCCACCGGCATTCATCATGTGTGCAGTCATTATGAAATGACTGTTGTGAGGCGTAAAGCACGCGCTAAACGCACCAAACGCGTTTTTTTTTCATGAACAACTACCGTCCTCTAGTGTTGAAAATTGCACTCAGCGCAACTGCCGGCCTTAACTCGTGTTTGGCGCTGGGAGCAGCGCTACATTGGGCCGGACGAATGTTACTCGTCACTGGTGACATTGGTTCAATTTCTCATGACGTGTAGAGCTCGGTGTTAGCTGATAAAGGGTTAAAACACTACGAGAATCTGGACCGGCTCGTTGCAAGAGCAGGGCTAATATACTTGCCGTGGGCGACTGAAGTCCTTGTGTAGTTTTTTGTAGGGGTTCAGCTGATGAGGAAAAGAATACACCAGTTATCCCAGCAGCCATGTCTACATGAAACTAGTCTAGCGACGTTATGGCATAACTGCATCCACCCCACCGTAATGCTACGCGGGCAACGCAAGCCAAAAGAGATATTCTATTCAGCCTTGACAATGAACCTTTCAAGGAACATTATCGATGAGCTTGCGCGGTTGTAAACGCTTATCATTGCGCGGTTGTAAAAGCTTTTGCCGGCGGTATAACCGTCTTTCCAGAAAACAGCAAGCCATGGTAACGTAAGTAAATCTTTTAATCGCGTTAGAGCGGTCTTTGCAACAACTTGTCCGAACAGTTCCTCCCTTCTGGTCTTTGTAAGAGCCTCTGTCATCATTTAATTAATGAAGTGGGATCTTCTGGCGCGTGCACACAAAAGGCCATTACGAGGATAAAAAACTGTCGCCTTAAAGTATAAACGGCTCAGTGTTTTTCAACGTAAGATGTTTTATTGTGAGAATTTCCAAGTAAGGTGTTCAGATATCTACCTGCGATCTCTTTCTCACTTGTCTTTATTCTTCTGCTTACTCCTTCATGTTTCATGCATACTCGAGTTACTTTGCGCTGCGTGAGAGGTATTCGGACGCCGCATTACTCCCCTCCAGTAAAGGTACCCGCCGCCACTCAACTGTAAACCTGACCATGCCCCCTTGTGCGCTTGTGTATATTTCCCAGAGATTTTGATTCTCCTTCTGATGTCGCACTTGGGAAGAGAAAGTGCTACGAGGGCTGTTGAGCACTGAATTAACGGTCACTGACGCAAAGCATGAGGCCCGTTAGAGCCCGGCGATCAGGTTCCAAGCATCTATTTGGTAGAAGCACCCGTGCCTCTATACTTGACACCGCTTCGAAAAAATTACAAATGGTTCCTTTTTGTTACTAATAGCAAGTGAGGATACAGTAGTCAAGTCAGCTCACGAAGTAACATAAGTATTACAAAACCAGGAAAGAAAAGTTGTGTACCCCGGTAATTTCCGTCAAGCATACATTGTAAACCCCATCCTTCATATTCCCCAACCTGAAATTCTTTGCCTTGGTCATTTGTATTAGGTTTTTTGTTCTCCGGTTCGCCTTTTCTTTCGTGAGCATCTACGTACTTCAAATGTATTCCCTCTTTTGTACAATCATGAGCTTTACACTGTATGCCATGTAGAGGGCACAGACCGCGTCAATCCTTTTTAAGTCTTTTTTGTGGATGCTTGAATAAACTGCCTTGACTTATTGTGATATTGAGTGGAGCCGCTAGCTTTCAGCATGCTTGGCACTTGGCAAGAAGCATCGATTGAGCTCAGTGCAGAGGATAGGGATTGAGATGGAAGAATATACGTCTGCAGTTTTTTAAGAGAAATTGAATTTTTTTCGACTGCAAACTGCAGTTCTCCCATTAGCGCGCCGGTTTTTCTGTGGTTGTAACAAGAGGAGAATGCACCAGATGCAACAAAATTCTTTTCGGCACCATTTACAAAGCAGGTGGCTGACCTTGTACTAGCACTTTTCAATGCTGCTGTGAAGCAGCAGCAAATCTTCAGAAACTGTATGCGCCAAATGTAGAAGACAGAAGAAAAAGCGCGTACACCCAGTCCATTCTGCAGAAGTATTTTCGCTAAGAGCCCCTGCCAATAATGTGTGGCTACGTGTTCGTGTTATAAAGCCGTTCACATTAGCACTTCATATACGAAGTGTTTCGTTTGATTAACATTATCTTGAACCAAAAGGAGGGCAGGCGCAGACGTAAATTGTGACCTCAGAGTGGCCGAGTTCGGTCTTCGAAAACCTTGCCCAGCCCTTGCGCTGTGGTCGTTGTAGTTGTTGCCTAAAATACGATGGCACATACCCACGGTGGAGGATTGGACTTCTTCTTCTCCTTAGTAAGCATGGCACATACCCACGCAGGGGGATTGGCCAAGGTTCAGTAGATAATCCCAGTGAGGTATTTGCGCGTGGAAAAATAGGCGTGAGAAGAATTAATCAAGATAGAAATTGGAGCAGTCAAATGAATAAAGAAATATGAATTACCAGGAATAGAATCGAGCATTTTTGGACATGCGACAGAATTTTGTATACAGCTAACAAGGTAATCGATCAGTTGCACTTATGCAATCATGAAGGTAGCCGCAAACAGTGCTTAACGGGAATCCCTTTGGGCTGGCATCGAACGAAATAAGAACTGGAAGAGACCGAGAGATTCCTGTCCTCGATAGAGGGACCTCCAAATAATGTTTCTCTGAACTGCGAACCGCCAGCAAGAGAGGAGAAAATGATCTATTCTTTCAACTTGCCCACATGATACACAAAGGTTTGTTACAGACCCGAGACCTGGGCAGGGATTGGGCTCCTGTGTCCGATTCGTCGCTCTCGCGGCTCAGCGCGGAGGTGGCGCGGGTCAGGCGCGTTACAATGCAGCATATCACAGCCTACTTCTAATTCGTCATCATCATTGTCATGACCCAAATTACTGCCCCTCACGACAGACTGATGCCGAAGGTTTAAAATTACCGTTGTCTTCCTACTGCCGTGGCCACGGTATCCCAGAAAATCATATTCTCAGTTGCCCTGACACCTCCAACGTCCCCTCCTTCCCCCCGCCCTCTTAAATGGGGGCTGTGGGGAAACGTAAGTGTTGACACGTTTGCACGATGTCATGCGTAGTCACAAATAGCTTTTAAGCCCTGCACTGCAGGCTTAGCACCGCGGCCATATTTCCTTTAATGGGATAGCTATAGGAGGCCCTTAAGGAGAAAGAAGGAGTCCGTCGGCGTCGGCGACTGTGTGAATCCTCCACCTGCCAACTGTGGCAGGTGGTATTTAGGTGCATTTTCCTCTCTTTATCTGCAACGTGCCAACTGTCCCCTCTCTCCTCCTGGTGGGCGCAGAATGACTCAACAAGAATGGAAATGATCCTAGCAACAGCAGGCCAACGTGCAAAATAGGCACCCTGCCGAAGAACAATCTGCCCAAAAGTGAGGCTTGCTGGAGCTATTTCTACTCGTATTGCTCGGGAAGAGTTACCGGGCTCTCGCAAGCCGGACCGGTGGCTTTGATGGAAACAGCCACTGCCGGTGCAGTGGCGCATCGCTTAACCTTTGCGCCACTGTGCCAGCAGTGATATGACGACTCTCCGCGATCTAACCATGTGACACATTTTGCGCAGTTGCGTAGTCAAGATCGATATAAAATACGAATAGGAATAGATTGAGAGTGAAATTCAGTAGACTCAGACTTGAAATAGAATCAAAATTTGAATACAATGGCCAGTTAAAAAGAGTGCTATCGCATCTTTTATGCATGAACCGAATTTATTGGCATTGCTTTTTCTTATTTCTTTGATGCATAAACCCATCGGAAAATGTTGGTTGGACAGTGAAAGGCGCGTTAGCGTATGTTTGAAAAGAATGTCCTATTGTTTTCTCTATTTTTGTTCCTTTACATTTAGACGCTTTCGTGTCGCCCGAAAATACACAAGTGTTCTGGCTACTGCTTGTGGTTATGTCACTCGTGGGGTAAAATAGGTTACCTCACGCTAATGACAAGAAATTCTGGCCTAGAACTGAAAGCTATACAGTTTTTTCCAGTTCAGTTCAATGCAATTAAACGTTTATTTTTTACGTACACATTGTATGTACATTCCGCGTCACCCTTGTGCAGAGGGCTCGAGCAGTGCGTACCTGGTAACAAAAACTGAGATTACCGAGCAGTCCCTCATTTATGGGAAGGTTGCTCATGTCTACATCTTTTGCAGGTCTATCTAACACTACTTCCGCGCAAGTTTTGCCTCTGGACCCTAGAAGCTGCGACAAGATCTAGATTTCTTCACACGGAAGTGCACCGCCTTAGCGCACTACACGAGGAAGACGCAGACTGTATACCCTAGCGGTAAGCTATAACAACAAGTTGACGAGGTCAGCGTACCGATTATTGGCAGCACAGCAGTGCTTAGGGAAGGTTCACTGAGAAAAAAATTCACATCTTAAGCAGCATAGAGAATTGGATCTAGAAAAAAAGTGAAACGGCTGCTTTTAGTGCTGAGGTATAACCCCATTTTGTCATTGTGTTTGCAAAGACGTGCACAACACAAATGAATTTGGAACGAAATCAAATACAACAGAAAATGTTACACAGCACATATAATAGTACATACCATCACCTCAACAATTGCACAAAACACTGCAGCCAATATTTCCGTAATGAGCACTTCTGCATAAGGAGGAAGAAAGTAATTTTATGATGTAAAAGAAAATTATTTAAATGAGGCAGCGGACTTACACTTGTACAGATTCGAACATCAGTAACTTTTTCAGCGCAAAAGGTCTATTATTTGCACCTAAAGGAAGCTATCTATGAAGCTGTCACGCAGGTCGGCTCGAAGCAATGTACTGGTGTTCAGGCAGCAGCAATCTAGATTTTCTTCAAATATATTTGGGGCATTGCTAAAAAGCGACTGCAGAAAGTAATTGTTGCAATGCCAGTGAAATATGGGCACCTCTCAGAATCTCGCGAGTGGAAAGTGATATTTCGCTTCGCTAGATCCTATCGATCATATAGTGCCCATACGGAGTACTATGAACTGCATGTGCAATTATCCTTTTTTTAAGTAAACCTTAGATTCAGTGGAACATGGCGTGCAGTTTTCATAAATCTTCATGCTCGAAATAACATTGTTGACATCGCTTTATTTGAACTCAAAGTTAACTAGGTAGCTGACATATGAAGGGCATAAGACTGTTTAGGTTCTGCAGCAGTGCTACGACTTATTTTGACTCAGCGTCACTATTTCCAAATCTGTCGTTTAAGTGCCTATGGTCAAGTGGCGGGTTATGTCGAAGACTCGTTTCAGCATACAGCTGCTTCGTTTGAACGAACTAATGGCAGCCCAGGTGACTGTCTTCTGTTCGTTAGGGGCTTCCGCGCTGCTCAACACTGCCTTCCATTGTTCGATTGTGGGTATTGTTGAGTGACATGGGGTGTACTTGAGCGTAGATTTCTATCTCTTGTACATGCTTTCCACGCCACACGGCTGTGATGCATGAAGCCAACCTAAATAAATAACTATAGCCTAGTGGTGGCGCTCACCTGGCATTCATCGCTCGATTCACTGCCGAGGGAATGCTGGAAATCAACTATAACTTAATTTATTGAGCGATATTTCTATTTACAATGTAATAGTAACATCATTATACGGCTATTGATAGGCAACAACCCGGGCGACAGAATCGACCACTATGGCTTCGGTGGAAAGCAGGTAAGCCCTGTGAACATTTACAGACAGGCGGCGTGTCACTGGAAGAAGGGCGTCTCTCTACCTTGCGGTAAATGTATTTTGAAACAGTTCGATAACTTGAACTATTTCTCGATTCCCTTAGATTTCTATATATCTGGCTTCAGATGTTGCCAGGCATAGCGAAAAAGGAAAGAAACTTCATCTAGAAGCTTGCATCAATGAATTATGGTTCTCGACTACAGTATTACTCTAGCGTAATGCTGTCCTTCGTCTGCATTGCCAAATTTTTTATGTAACCTCCAGCTCATGTGAATGCATTTCAGAGCACATGTGCTGCTCTACAGATATTACATTTTGCCAAACTTTCTACTCTAATAGCATCATTTCCCTGGCTTGGGCATTTACAATAATTTTTTATGCAGATATTTTTTTTATCGTGTGAGCAGTCTCACTGAATTTTATCACAGGAAAGCAAAGCGGCAATGATTAGCATGACTAAAACAAAATAAGCTATTTTTACGAGTTTTGTTTCAGAACTGAGCCCAAAGCCACTTTCAACTTTGCCGTTAACGACATCAGAAGTTGGAGTCAAATTTTATTTTGTCTAAATGGTCGATATGAGGTTTTGCAATCTTCTGATAGCGTCGTGTCCCGCCTGTGCCTTTTTGTCTCGTGCTGCGCTGTTCCTACCACAAGATCATGCACCAACCAGCCCAACTTTTCACCTTGCTAAAGTTCTGACAGAGAGTTTCTTCACCTTTCAGAATATTATGTTACACTTGGGTATTCACTTTTTCACAAAAAATTTTTCGCCCCTTTTCATCATCACGTCGAAATGCGGTCACGTCTCCTCGTGGTCTCTTTGTTTGGAATACTTGGAAAAATTCACTTACCTTAAGCTTTTCATCTTAAACACAAGTTTGTGTTTATGTTCTTTGTTCGGCCTTGTTCGTAGTACATTTTTCAGCCACTAGGGCTCCTCCTGCACCCCTTCAGGCAAGAGAACTTTTGGCGAATAAAACGGTTTTCAGACAATTTATTGGCGTTTTTTTTTTCAAAAGAATGTTTCTGCAGGTTTGTGTACATTTTGCCCGGTAATCACACTACATATGTATACTTTTTTTCCCATTGAGGTCAGTCAAAGCCATTTGCATGAAAAGTATCAGAATCAATAGCGAAATTCATTTTGATCTCGCTGAGCGAGAAAAAAACCGTTCATGCAAGGCAGTTTTATTGCATCTACGAAGAAAAAACATAAATCAATTTTTTTTCCAAAGGGAATAGTTTTGGTATCAGTGGTAAAAGCCACTAGTTGGCACTCTTCAAGAAAATTTCAACACTCTGCCGACAGTGTAGTTAAAAAAGGTACATTACGAGAAAAATTTAAACAAAAATAATTTTACTGCACAAAACGTTAATCTTGTTTTGAGCTCTAAAGCAAGCTGTGTCTGTCTTTAAAAGTCCCTGTAAGTTTTAAAGGCATAGCTTTTTTTTCAATTGCTTTGCAGCCTACTGATGAAAACCATGTTCAGGCTCATGCCATCTTTATGACAGCTGGTTTCCCAATAATGAACAAAACTGCCGAGCTACTGTGACCGTGTTGAAAGTTTTCGCTGTCCATGCTACCAATACTGCCAAGAGAGATATCTGAACACCACGTGACGATGCAAACTTTGAGGAATTGAAGTACCGCCGCGGTGGCCGAGTGGTTGAGAATCCGCCTCGCATGCGGAAGGTGCAGTGTTCGATCTTCAGTGCCGCCGGGTACCCACCGGTGATACAATGGGTACAAGTTTCCCCTGGTCTGGTGCTCGTCAGCTTATTTAGGGTGAAATGCTTGGGAAATGCGTCTTTAACCCCACCTTTAGTAGAAGAAACAAGACTGTGTCATGGTGCTCTTCGGCCATAGATGCCCTTGCGCCATTAAAATTGATCATCATCATCAGCAATTCAAGTCAAGGCATATTGTGCCTATATATTGCGTGAGCGGCGTGGAGAGAGTTCTTGTTCGTAAAGATTCAAGCTGTTATGCGTATCAGTTGTAATTCAGAATTCTCCTCAGTTGCCCTGATTTAGCCGATCAAAAATTCTGATTCAAGTGATAATCTGTCTTTTTATTGCTTTTGTTAGCCGCCCGAACTAGAATTTATATGGTGGGCGTTAAAATAGGCAACACACATTACAAGAATTACGTGCATACAGCAGCTGTCTTCCGCCTTCCTCATTTGGTCTTCTTCGTAAAAAATATACGCACAGAAAGAACCTAATCTTGATTAGGTTATGTTCCTACATCTCTTAATGCGGAGTTTTTTCTAAACTGATTTTTATGCCTAAGAACCGTTTTGACGTTCAGAACTCCTTCGGAAGGGTATCCAACTCGAAGAAGTGCGATTTAAAAGGAAGTGAACACGCACGTTTTTTTATAATCTGCGCTAATCTTCCTTTAGCTCAAGCTATGTTCTCCCAGAAAGACAAGATCTATCAGAAATCACTTGCTGAGATGTGGGCAAATATATGTTGAAAATCGTTAATTACAAGGGCTGGATGGGTACAGACGCTATGTCGGGTAGTTACGCCAAAAACAGACAGGCAGGCGCACCGAGTTCGATAATTCTTTCCTTAAGAAAATTCATTGAAATAGCACATAATTATTCACGGAAATAGCAAGTACAGGATAAGAGTTCATGGTGGTAATTAACCTTGTTTTATTCCATCACGTAGCCTATCGTGGTGCTAAAGGCACACACTTCTGACTGGTTGCCCCTGGTTGAGATACGTGGTTCATGCCTCGGCAAAAAATGATAAAAACACGAATAAGTAGTAGTAATTGGCAAAATCCTTCTCTTTAGCCTTCATTATAGCCATGGAAAAGAAAAATAATAAAATATTCAAAAAATTTTCTGGGAGAAAATTCAGGAATTTTATACCCTTCACGAAAAAATTGCCCTGAAAAAATGTTTTGGATTAAGTGAGGGAATTTTTGGTGAGATATAGAACGTAACTGTTTGTCTTTCCCGTTTCTCATTGTTAATGCTGCCGTACAAATGTACGGTCGCTCCCTGAAAGAAATCATTGCTTTGTGAGGGAAAATGCGCCTTGAATTCTCTTGATTATCAGTTGTCGTTGATGGCATTGGCGTGCCTCTCTCATTTCACCCTTTCACAAACACACGCACGCGCACACACATAAACTATTTAGAAGAGTAAGGTCCGTGCTTTGGGGTGTGTACACATAAAGGCAAGACGCGTTAACTGTTGAATTGCATGCTGTGAAGGGGGCCATTTTATTAAGCTAAGTACACGAAAACATGGTTTCGTCCTTTGCTATGCATTCACCACCGCATTGCATACTGGTGTTATGGATAGCATACAGTGCAGCGTATGTCGGGAATCTATTCGCTGACTTACAAAGCCCTGAAGAATTGGCACACAGAAGACATATATAGTGTACCTTAGCATATCCCCTTCTGTTTGTGGGTGAAAGAGTCTTCTGAAATTACTATTTGTTCTAGGCAGGAAGAATCAAATTATAAAGTCAAGATAAGCATATTTTGGTTCATAAACTAGGGCGGAGATATTCGTCAGTGCTCAACAGGCCGAACACATCGGACCGAAGCGTGCATTCGGCCCCTGCTAATGCAAGTAACTTTCAAGAGCCATTATGCAAAGCCGTGCTCGTCTTCGAAAGAGTTCTCGTCTAAGAATTCTAGCTACCAGTTATTATTTGTATGAATTGCACTCGCAAGCAGACTGCGTTCAATGGTTCATAAGGCGTAGCTGTTTTCCATATAATAAGCACCATTTAATTATTGCACATTGCGTGTTTGACATTCCGATACTGAACTACGCCAGCCAGCTTTATGGTTTCCATTGCTTTTATTAGATGCATGTTTTCTTAAGTCGAGTTTAGAGATTAACCTAAGCTTTTACGTATTTCAACTACAGTCCTCGTCTACCGCTTGGAGCTTGGCAACACATAACGCCCACGTGCTCCTGCACAAATCTATCTATAACTGGCTTCCTTTACTCCTCATAAATTATTTCGTTTTTGATAGGAAACACTGCGTATGTTTCTGAACTCTTCTGCGTCGCACGTTAAGAAAGATGTGAGAGTGCTGCCCGTAATAGAACCTCTTATGCGGATCCTGGTCTGTGAGTGAAACCTGCGTGTAGGGAAATTGGAAAATTGTTTAGAGCTCAGGAACCTCGGAGAGGGATACGGTTAAACCACGGGCTTAGCAAAATCAAAGAATGGCTACTCGACACCAACAATATTTAACTTATCTTTCACAAGACAACGTTCACCATCAAGATAGAAACGGCGTAATTTTCAACAGAGAAGTAGCAAGGTGATTTTCTTGCTACAGCAGCCTACAACGTATGAGCAGAACGTAATGAAAAGCCCTCATCTTCACCATACTCTCCTGAACCTGCTCAAAAGAATTTTTTCTTTAGAAATGAGCGCAGCTGCAAACTGACATTTTTCCTAGTCCAGTTTATAACACGGACGCCTCCCTAACTCTTCGGAGTAAGACCTTTGCGCGCGCAACGTTTAAAACTACATTTCGAAGCGCGTAAAGCTGTTTTAACAGATTCAGTCTTGGCAGCTGCATTGAAAATCCCTATTGGACTAATTTTAGAGCGATTTCGTGCCTAGAAGAAAGGATCGTTGTGAAGTTATACGGTGAGCCAGGCAAGTGCTGCCTGATCCTGTAACTATTTTGTCTCACACGCTGTGTAATATTTTATTAAAGCACACTATAGGTGAGTTTGCGTTGCCGAAACAACTTCCGATATTAAGGAATATAATTTATTCGGACATTTTCAATAATGCGGCTGAAAATCCATGAGCTCTAAGTGTGCGCCGTACGTGAATTCATATGGTTTTCCAGCCAGTCATATTATGTTCTATGAGAAAGGGGGCTCAGTTTTCTTCAACCCGTCAACGGTAAGATAAATTAATATCCAACGCTTCACTCAACGAATAAAAGATTTGTGGTCAACAAATATACATAAAAACGTGGCATACAGCTAACACAAATTATCCTTAACGAACGCTCAGCCATATAATTTGACTTAGACATGGACTTGCAAACAGATATTGAACAAAGCTTGCTCGCACGTTGCTTAAGGATGGTAAGTTATGTTTAATGCTCGTCAAGGTTGTAGTAACTTATTTCAAGCAATCCTTAATTTTTCGTTCTTGAGAGCAATCTAAGCTATCGTTCACAGTATTGAGGTAGCACTTCTGTAACTACCTTGAATCTTTATATCCTCAGCGAAAACGTGCAAGACGAAATATTGTTCTTTCGTGGAGTACTCAGTAAAGCATGAGCAATTTAAACTCAGTTCAAGTGCTACCGATAAACGCTATGTATAAATTGAAAGCAGCCCAAATTATCCATATTGTTACAGATGTGTATGAATCATTTTTTTTTATTCTGCTGGGAATGGCCGCTAAAGACGAGGCTACTGCGAGTACAAAGCTTCAGCGTAAGTGTCTCCTTGCTGAATTAAGAAGCTATGTTTTTCTATAGAGGCCTCAGGGGCAGTTTATGTGAGCCAGGAAAGCGTAAGCATGACAAGGTATTTTTAGACCTCGCTGCGGTCCCTTTCCGTTTGTTGTTGCTTCGCCAACAACAAGAATTTCATCCGACACCGCGGCTTCGTAGGAAAGCGCACATATTTGCAGGTGCAAAAAAAAACGAAAACGCACGCTCTTAGAGCTCCTGGAAGCCAGCCGCGAAGCAGAAATATAATACGCAGCGACTTCCGTATTGTGAATACAATCCCTGCTAGGAGCTACGTTACCATCTACTATACGTGAATGCTACCCGCGCACACAAACTCTCACTCACGTACTGCCTGTCATGTGTTTGTATAAAACTGAAGCATTTGAAGGCATCACTTTTGAATGTACGATGGTTTCGTACTTATTGTTTTTTTTTTCAATCACTTTGGGACTCTGCTGGCAAAACATTCAGATGCGTGACTCCAATTTCGAGATCCTGAAAGGCGCGGCGCTCTGAGTTGCGAACATTCCAGTTGCATGCAAGAAATTTCAGCATCTTGAAAGGTCAAGTTCAATGCATGCTGTTCTACGTCATAGCAAGAACAACAAACAATCAAGTTTATCTATGCAGCTATCCAAAAGTGAACACAGACTGCTCATTTAGTCTTTTTTAAGAATTAATGACACCTTTTCGAAACACTTTATTTGACAGCTAAAAGAACGGGACACAATACGTGGACTAGGCATTTAAGAAGTTGCACTTTTTGAAAGTTGAGAAAGACGAGCTGATAATACACCAGAACGCGGAGCCTCTCGACATTGGCTTTGGTGCTAGGAGATGCACAACGCAGGTTTTTATTGTGGATAGTTGATATAGACATGAGAAGTATGGAAAAGTATTTGCCGCAAATCAGCAGTTTTTTTACGTGCCTTGAAGGTATAATTGTGTGTGGACACATAACCCTATACATTTGCGTTCGCTGATTCAGTAATTAAGATGTGCTTGCGGAAGCAACCGCCGCTTCTAATCTTAAAACGCTGCGGCTACAGCAACCATGGCTGCGTATTAGAAAATCAACAAGGTTGATTTCGTCACACGAAACGCACCCCGCCTTTGTAACGGTCCTCCTGATCTGCGATCTATATTGCTCGCTCCCTGCTTTCTGCGTGCTCTAACGAACTTGGCGAGGTATTGTTTCCTGTGCTACTTTTAGAGCGAAAGCACTCATGCGCTAAGCAACGCCGACCAAGAACCTTGTTATCTTTGGACCTTGTGCGTCGCTCAGAAAAAGCGCTACTAACCTAAGTTTCAAAAGAAATCAAAATCAATATCCACGACTGGAAGCCCAACCTGCGGCGTCGCACACAGATCACCTTAGCAGGCCGCTGAGCGAGAGCACTAAGCAGCCGAGCACGCCTCGGGTGGTTGGATGGCCTCGAACAATGCTGGCACATACCCACTGCGGGGGAGTGGCCAAGACACGGGCGGTTAATTGCTGGATACAGGAACGTTTTGACGGGAAAAGGAGTAGTAATAGTACGTACGTTGATAGATTGGAAGACGCAAAGACAGGGGTCCTGTTAACTTGCAGATCGAAGACGGGACAATGGCTTAATGAGCATAATAGTATACAATGCTTGTAATGTTTTAATTTCGTACTAACTGAGAGCGGGAAAAAGAAATTAGAATGAGAGTCTCTGCGTTTCTTGAAGAAAATTTTGCGCAGCAGAGCGCACACTCCTGTCGCTTCGTCCAAGCAAACAGGCGCCAGTGGAAATAACAACCGCGGAGGACACAGGCAAACCCCATTGATGAAACAAAATTTGCAAAAGACGCTTCCTCAAATGAAAGAAGCAGCGGCAGAACAGCAGGAAGTGATCTATTTTCTCAAGTTCGGCACAAAAATGCACAATAGGGAAACCGCCAGGCCAGATCTGCGAAGGTAGAAAGTTAGAAGGGGAACCCGGCAACGCAAACACGTGAAAGAGACCTCTAGTCTGCGCGACCGCCAGTCGTTGCTACTCCAAGGATGCAGAAGATGCTGATATTCGGGAGATGATGTAAGTGCCGGGGCAGCAAATTCCTGAACTTTTGTGTAGCTGCGAAACGTCACCGCAGCTGTATATGCACAGGTTGGCAGGACAGCAATAAGAGAGGCCCTTGCTAAGGAATCTTCAATCTCATTTAAGTGAAAGCCCATGTGCCCCGGTACCCAAAGCAACCTTACCGAACTTAGATGGAGTGGGATCAGGAACTTAAAAGGGCGGAATGCCCGAGACTCATTGGGTGAGGATAATGAAGAGCAAATGGACAGAGACTGTCATTACCACAACCTGGGAAACCATAATTTCTAATTCTCGTAAGCCTTAGATTACTGCGAATAACTCAGCCAGATAAATTAGAGTGAAGTCAGAAAGACGGAGAGAAAAAGACGAACCCAATGAAGGTGAAAAAATTCCCACACCTACTTTTTCGCGGTCCTGCGAGGAATCGATAGCAATAAGAAGATGAGAGGAAAAGGACCTTAGGTGGTCCTGAAACAAACTCTGCAGAAGAGGAAAGGGCTGCAGCTTTGCATTCGATGGGAACATGTCATCGAATTCAATCTGCATCGAAGATGAGTTGTTATACATTTAGTGGACACCTGTGAAATGAATGTTTAAGGGATCAAGGAGGCACTGTACGAAAAATATCGGCGGAGAGTGCAAACGACACCAGGCGGCAATAAAAAAGACTGCAGGTTGACTAAGAAATACTATACCGGGAGCGTGAAGAGGTGAGTCACACAATTTTATAATTGTTTGATCTATTACGAAGAAAACCCTAGCTTATAAAGATAGAACTCGCGCCTCAAGGTGCAGGGCAGCATTGGCAACACATTTTGGAAGCCACAGACAGAGGCGCAATGCCTCACGCTCCAAGAGAACAAGAGGGCGAAGTTTATAGGCAGGAGCTGCTGAGAATAAAACACAGCCGAACTCCAAAACTGGGCGGACTTACATTTTATAAATCATCAGAAGTGTATGCCTTCTCATGCCTGACCGAGCGCCACAAAGACTGCTAGGATGCCAATGGCCCGAACTCCTTTTGCAGAAACTTGCTCAATGTTTGGCCGCCAGGATAGAGTAGTGTTGTAAATTACTCCGAGCTACTTCACCGTCTGTACTTGAGGAATTATGTTATTTCTATAGACCGGGAACAGAAACCGGAAACCGGATATACAGGAACAGAAACCGGAAATACCAACAATGCGCATTTCTTCACATTGAGGGACTGATGAATTCTTCCTAACCATGTCTGTCAAGAGCATTGAGGTAATTTTGCAAAATTTGATAAAGAGTGTGAATGTCACCTGCTGATGAAAAAATGCAATACCATCGGCGTACACATTTGTTGTCGCATTTTGAATGCATGGATTTGAGCGGAGAAAAATGTTAAAAAGAAAGGGTGAGAGAACTGATCCTTGCGGTACACCTCTTGTCTGTTGAAATCTCTTAGAGGAAGCACTCCTCTGGCAGCAATAAAATTCTCTATTTTCCAAAAAAGCAGAAATTTAGGCTACAAAATAGCTTGGGAAGTTCAGTTCCTGTAATCTGAGTAACAGACTTGAGTGCTCAACGCTATCGTATGCTTTACTGACATCCAAAGTGATAAGCGCAGCATAATGTTTTCTGTTGCGAGTTAATATAATACGACTCTATAGGTCAGTATGAGCACACCAAATTGAACAGCCTGGCCTGAAACCAATTTGACACAGATTCAACAGAGCATTTTCAGTAACGAAACACATGACACGGCTGAGAAGGAACCTTTCCAGCAATTTCACTATGTTCGATGTTAATGAAATAGGGCGTACTCTCCCCTTGCTTCTTAAACAATGACACTCTTACGGCAAGACGCCACTCATGGGGTATTCAAGGACCTTTAATGAAATGGTTATCTAGAGCCAATAGGTATTCAAAAGATTCATTGAACAAAATTTTGATCATAGGTGAAGTGACCTTATCGGGGCCAGGAGCCGCTGTGGATAAGCGCAGAACAATTTGCGACAGCTGAGGCATAGAGACCTCAGTGAAATCACTTGAGGTGCATGTAAATATAGTACGAGAAGGTAGAGCAGATGTAAAGCGGGAAGCTCTAGGCCACACGCAATGTCCTATAAGGCCTTGGCGATGTCAGAAGGGGACAGAACGAGGGATTCAATGTTGACAGCCGGTGGAATCACCTTTTTGCGCCTCATGAAATAAACAAACCTCGTTATTTGCTGATTGCGAAATGAAATCATAATGATTTGTATTAAGCTCCTCTTTTGCGCGGGAGACAGTGCGCTTAAATGTTGCTGCAACATACTTATAATCCAACCAATTTTTTGGGCATTGATTGTTGATAAGTTTCTTCCAAGCTGCTTTCCGTCGTCTATATGGACGCGTGCACTCAGCATTCCAGCAATTGTTCGCGATTGCACCATTGGTATCCTTGACCAGAAATTCAGACGTTTGCCTTGCGTGTTCCCGTACTGAACATAGATGTGTAGCCTTGCATTCGGCACTTGTGTCAGCGCATCTGTCTGAAGTGATTTTGAGAGCTGATTTTAGTGTGTCTTTAAAGCAACTGTAATTTATTAACATGTGCTGATGTCGCTCAGGAAGAGTTAATTTACACGCAAACTTGAAACTAATCGGTAGATGATCACTATGAATTGAAAAACTAGCGCAAATAATCACTGATCAATGATCACTGTTTGTTGCATAGTCAACAGGCGTCCAAAACGTAACAGAGACTCCTGGGGAGGAAAAAGTTAAATCTAAGGCAGAGCGGCAGTGACTCCGAGCAAACGTAGGCAATCCGGAATTTTTGCAGATCAAGTTGTTGTCAAGAAACCCAATCTAATGACAGAACCAAAGTTGTTTTAAACCCCCACGTCACATGGTGCGAATTGAAGTCATCAAGTAATAAAACCTGAGAACGGCTACTAGAGATCAGTTAGTCAAGGGGCCGAGTGTCATGCACACCTGACGGGAAATATGCATTAGCTACCGTAAACGGCTGCCTGGAACACTGAGGTCAACCGCAAAAATTTCACATTCATTGTCCGCATATTGGAAAGAAATATATGCCCTGTGACAAAATTTGTAGGGATTAGCACTAACAACCCTCGCGCTCGTGATTATCGGTCAAGCCGGAATGGACGGTGATTCTTGAGATGATAACTAAAATCTGTAGTCAGCTATGTTTCCTTTAATGCAATTAAGTCTCGAAGAAGTTGATTGCATAGGCGATTTAAATCTGTTGAAGCTGAGATTATAGAACGGCAATTCCACTGGAGCACACTTCAGAACCCCATCTTGGCGGGAGTGCCGCAGCTGCGACTGCCTGTTCTAGAATCCTGGTCTTAGGATTTTGACTAGCGCTATTTTTCTTTGTTTTCTACTAGGGGCAAGATGGACCTGCAATATTTAAAGGAAATCCACTTCATTTCTGGGCGCGGATATCTAACTCCGTATCCCCACAGTCCATAGAGGATGCGTTTATAACGCTGTTCGGAAGAGAGACCTCAGAAGTCTTTTGTTGCACATATTGTTTTTGGCCATGTGGAGCGCAATTGATGACCACAGGAGGAGGAGCAGCTTCCTTAGCCAAAGAAGGCAAAACCGTAGCGGTGGGCACCTGCAGCAGATTGGTCATCTGGGTAGCTATGACCTGCGAAATGCACGTGGATACAGTTTCCATACTGCGATCCATTGCATTTGCCACAACTTTCTCAACTGCCGTTGTGATAGCCTGGGACCAACTGGCATCCATTATGGGTGGGCATTTGGCGGCCACACTAGAGTAGCTTGAGCTTCTCTCCTTGACTGCGGCAAAAGCTTCTCTCCGCGTGCATCTGTTTTTGTTCATAAGCTCGAGCACCTGAACTTCTTGTGCTCGTGCAGGACAGTCAGGCGAACCAGCAGGGTGAGCACCACTACACAAACAGCATTTCTCCTGCTGTTCGGGACATTCCTGTCTTCCATGACCTTCCCCACATGCACAGCACAGTAAGGCCGATTTGCAGACTTTTCCGCTGTGGCCAAATCTCCAGCAGTTTTGACACTGCAGGGGCCGAAAATTAAAAGCATCTACTCGATATACCAATGGCCACACCTTTATTTCTGACGGACAGAATATTCCTGCAAATGTGACATTGACGGACTCTGTAGGAATTTTTCCTCCGTCGACCATTCTGCTGCATGGATGGACAGCAATCACTCCTGCAGACGAAAGGTTCTTAAGCGCTTCCGTAGGGCTCAATCGAGAGTCGACCCCTCGGACCAAGCCCTTAGAACACGCTAGATGAGGCGGAATGAATGCGCTCACTCGGTGGTTGGCGAATGACGTACACTTCAGCAGGTCTTCTATGCAGCGCTTTACCAATGTCCTGTACAACATACCACCGTTGCCGAGCTGCCGGACATCAGTAATGCGCATGAAGTGTTTTGACGTGGATTGAAGAGCCGCCTGTACTGCCTCCGGGTTGTTTAGTCGAATAGCGCGTCCATCGGAAGGCACTAAAGCGACCGGAATGCTGGAATCGTCAATGCGGAAAAAGGGATCAATTGGGAGCTGGCCTTGAGGAAGAGATGCCAACAAGAGGAAAACCCCTGGCCGGGAGAAGTAGACCTTATTCCTTCGTCCCGCGCCCAATCACCCTAGAACAGGAGCAAGCAGGCACAGACAAGAAGGAGAAATTGAGCAAGCTAGCGCAACACCGCCAGGTACTTAGCCGCTGCCCTGCAGCCGCAGGCCGTCGCAGAACCAGCGCGTCTTCGTTTTCCACGAATGCAAGCCGTTCTCGCGCTGTGCATTGCGCACAGTCTTCTTCGTCCACGAATGCTGACTGTGCTTTCGGAGTAAAATCGCTTGAACCAAGTAAAAACCCTGACACATTCTGGCATTAATCAAGTGCGAATGCAGCCTCAAGATACAACCTCTACAAGCACCCTAGATAAGCGCGTGTGCGCAAGCAGAATCAGAAGCATTCTTCCTTACATTCTGCAAAATGCTTGTTCTTTAGTATAATTTCGTAACACTGCAGCTGCACAGTTACAAGTCAAGACCGGCATGCGTCCTTCTATTCACAAAGGTATGTTAATCAGTTTTATTCACAGAAAAGTATTAGTGCCAATAAAGCTAACAAGACGTGTAGACCACATCGTGGTGCTTGGTTATTCGTAAGCGTCGGTGATGGTCAGCCAGGGCGCAGGGACGCGGAGGTACATTAATGCAAGTGAATGGTGTCGTGGGAGTGTTTCTGCTAATACCAGCGATACCCAAAGGTTGACGTCACTGGGAAAAGCGACCAATGACATAAGACCAAAGGAAATGATAACCAAGCTAAAGGCTAGCAAATACGGCCCCTGCTGAGATTTCGAGCCCCCTGCCCATGTCGCGTTAAATGGGTATCTGAGATTTCCTGCAACATTGTCGCCAGCGTCAGGGTGAGTAGAAGGATGCATTCAGGTCTTGACTTGTTGCTACTTTGCCGCTGCAGTAAATCGTGGAAGCGTGGAAAATCATCTTTATTCCAAAACCCCACAAGCCTATCTCCCTAGAAAACATCCGCCCCATATATATCATACATCCTGTCTAGGCAATGTCTTCGAGCACCTAATTCTTGCTCGGTTAACAGCGTACATGGAACACAACCTCCTTTTCCCCCACAGCATGCTCGGCTTTCGTGCGCGTATATCTGCGCAGGATCCCCTACTTCAAATTACGCATGACGTGCTTGATGATATTATCCGCCACCACACTAAAGCTATCCTGGCAGTTGACCTCACCAAGGCAGTTGACAGTATTCGACACGATGCCATCTTATGGGAACTGCAGGCTCTACAGGTAGGCCCTAATACCTACAACTACGCTCGCGCCCTTCTATTAGGCCGCTCTGCCTCCCAGCACATAGATCAGGTTACCACACCCCCTTATACACTCGGAGAGCTGAGAATCCCTCAAGGGGCGGCCCTTTCTCTCCTTTTCTTTAACATTGCTCTTATCCCCTTGGCTCACAAACTGGATCTAATCCCACACCTAAAGCACACCCTGTACGCTGATGATATTACCACATGGACCCCTCATGGCTCTAACGGGGAAATTGAGGAAACTATTCATTTAGCAGCCAACACCATCTCCTCTCACGCGTCATCCATCGGACTCGAATGTTCCCCCTCTAAGTCCGCGCCCTTCCTAATTAAACCAAAATCTGGTGCTAACTTGCCCATCCAAATCTCTTCAAAAGGACCCCCTATCCCCATAACACCCACCCTCCGCATCCTTGGCCTCCACTTGCAGGATTCTGGACCAAATGAACATCCCCTTAAAAGACTCAAGGCTTCCAAGCAATACCTGTTGCATCTTCTACGCCGAGTTTCATCCCTTAACAAGAGTTTAGTCGAAGCGGACAACATGAATGTAGTACATGCATTTACGCTTATCCGCATTCTATACGCAACCGCATATCTCAAATTTAACCGCACAGAAACCGAGCACGTGAACGCCATGATCCGCCTTGCAACTAAGGCAGCCCTAAACCTACCTCATAGCACTAGCACAGCTCAACTCCTTGCACTAGGCATGCATTACATTATTCAGGAACTAGTTGACGCGCACCTTCAGACACAGTGCCTTAGATTTGCCGCGAGCGCTACTGGCCGCGATATACTCTCCTCTTTCCACATCAACATAGCCGCTAACCAGTCAATCCTTATAGCCATCCCTCGACACATCCATACACCTCTCGTTGTGAAACCCCTTCCTCGAAACGTCCATCCCCATTATCATATCACTTGCCGCGTAGCTCGCGCTAATGCCCTCCTTAAGTATTACGGGGAAGCCCACGATGCTGTTTGGGTAGACGCCGCAACTACAGCGCATGAAGCGGTAGCACTTGCCTACAATCAAGTCCTACCCCACCCCCTAACTCACCATCTTCCCTCGGGCTCTACTCCCGAGGAGAGACCGCCATCGCCCTAGCCCTTGCAGATTCGGATGCCCAATACATCTTCAGCGGCTCCATAACGGCTCTGTTCAACTTTGCCACACCCCTGCCTGGAAATTGTTGAACACCCTTACCCAAAATTTACCGCGCAGGGTAGAGCTCCAGTGCGTGCCGGCTCACTCAGGGAGCCATGGAAACGAGGCTGCCGATAAATTAGCCCGAGGTTTGATTTTCGAGGCTCAGGACAGTCACGATCTAGGATTCTCGAGGGTGCGGGCGCACACCTTTGCAGAGCTCACGCAAATACCCCGTTTGGACAGTCGGACTTACCCCCTCTCCATCACGCTCTTACGCACTCCCAACAGATCCTTGTGGCACGTCCCCAGCATGCTCCCTATACGGTGACCCTCTCGCCACACTCTCCCACATCCTTTTCGGCTGCCCTGCTGACCCTCCGCCCCAGGGACAGCGCACCATCTCGAACTGGGAGGACTGGGAGGTCCTGCTCACGTCTGCAGACCCAACATTGCAGTTTGCTGCGGTGACTTGGGCTGCCGACGTCATGTCTCGACATGACCAACATGATGCAGTGCGAGACCGCGCAGTGGCCCAGGGACCCAGCAGGGTCTAAAACTCACTTGCAGCAATAACGTTTTCTGTCTGTCTGAGATTTCCTGCCTGACCCCTGGGTTGTGGCCGTTCAAGGGACATCGACGACATTTCTGTGATCGTTGAAGCTCATAGAACTACTTAAGTGCGTTTTTGCAGCGGTTAAGCGATGTGCCTCTGCCATACGATGCCAAGTGCTCTCAGTGGAGGGCCTTGTAAGACCCAAGTTTTCCCGAGCGACCAATGATTAATTCAATTGCCACCAACTAGGTTGGGCAGTTTGCTCACTATCCGTTGAGCAGGTTATGATGACGCCGCAGGGTCACGTGGCCTAGGTGGTACGCAGGCCTCATAGGTTGCTCCCTGGGCACCACCTGCCAGAGTCATGCTCGTGATCTTTTGCTCACAACGCCGACGCCGACAACGCCTACACCGAATTTTTTGGACAACAGCTCCTTCAAACGCTTTGGCGTTAAAAACTTGGGAGGCATAATTTCGACTTATGAGTATGAATCTATAGCGTTGAAGGGTCCCAGCGAGTGCTTGGTAGTAGACCTGTCGTTACCTTTCGCAGGCATCGACCTGCTTGTTATCATCGCATACAGCTTTATTACACACCATCGTTCATAATATTTATTGAAAATAATTACTGACCCAATTGTGTAAATCCTCAGTATTGTGAATCGTCTACTGTACAGTGTGAGGTATTCGTAGAAGACCTCCATTTCAAACGCTTCTCAGTGATGTAGATATAGCGTGCCTGGCTCCCGACCAAGACAACAGTAGTTCAATTCTGTCTGACTACCTTTCTATTTCAGCGAAACTACTTTCTACGCCGCTACCATCTCGACAATTACGATGTTCAGCCACAATTACACCGACTCCGGTTCTTCCGTCGAGCTGTACTTGTAACCGTATCGCGTTAATATCTCTTCTCCTCACACCTATGAACGCTCACTCAGTGGTTGGACGTAATTAAGAGTTTTCTGACCTGCAATGAAATAATTTTCTCTACAGTCAATTGGAAAGCGTGATCGCTTGAAAAGTAACGGCAGTTGCCGCCCTCTAAACTGGCGTTGTTCTGAGCTGCGATGCCGCGCACATCTTGGTGCGAGTGCCAGCTCATCTCACCAATTATACTGGGTGCTTGCTTGGTGTATTAGGTTCGTCGTGAAGTGCGCATGACAGTCCCATAAAAATCACAGAGTTCTTCGGATGTAAGAAATCGCCACGGCAACGGTGGGTGCTGACCGGTCCGCCGTCGGATAGCGGAGCACACTTTTAGTTCTTTAATTCTGAAGTTCATGACATTTACTTGATGGAATAACGTGGTGTTTTCTCGGTACGAGATAGCAAGCCTCGGCCACTGGGTGGTAGGAGTTCACGACAACGCTGATACAAAAGAAGAGGGTAATTTTCGCACAGCTACCTAATAAATCACGGAAAGGTAAAATAATTTACAAAAACGTTGCTTGATTAGTTGCCTCTGCGCGTGCGTCATGCAACCCAATCATAAAAAAACGCTGCAAGGATGCATTATGTTTGTTAGATTTTCCTTTAACAAAGATTATAGTATAGTTTGAAATCTTCCTCTTTCATCACTTTTTCTGAACTTCATTTCCTCCTTAGGAACTGCTCTAATCGACATAGCAGAAACGCGTAGAGTTTTCTTCAGTTGATCAGACGCTGCATTTTGTAATCCCCACATGCTTGTTTGATTTTTTTTCTAGAGCTGTCGCATATCAACTGCTGCCCCAGAGCATTTCTTGATACTCTCAGTATCTGAGACAAGCCCGCTCAGCACGGAGGCCATTCATCTTTCATCTTCACGATCATTCACCTTCGGCTATCTGCCGCATAGACAGGAAGTTAGTCTGCACCAGACATAAAGAAGAATCGCCCTTGCTGACTGATCATTGCGATACAAATACCTCAAATGGTTTCCAGCGAAAAAAACGACCCAGTTCGTCGTTATAATGCACTTTTTTTTTTGCCGCGGGTAGAAATAAAAAAGCAACTCCAAATAAACGCGCACTAAAGAAAACTATATCATAAATGAAGGCGGCTTTCCTTGACAAGATAAATGGCGGGGCCAGTTGGTGGTCGACCATTATGAGAAGATAGAATTGACTGCAGGCCGCAGACGGTTCCGTCACTGATCGTGTGTGTCGCCTCTTTTCTGTCACGTATATTTCCGTGTGCAGTAAAGTTCCTCAGAACTTCTATTCGCACGACAAGTCATCATCATCATCATCAGCCTGACTACACCCACTGCATAGCAAAGGCCTCTCCCCTGACTCTTCAATTAGCCCTGTCCTTCGCCAGCCGCATCCACCTTTCTGCTGCCCCTGCTATGCTTACTTCCTTTTGGAATCCATTCCGTTACCCTTAAGGACCAGCTGTTATCTCGCCTTCCCATTATTTGCCCTGCACAAGCCCATTTCTTCCTCTTGATTTCGATTAGGATGTAATTAACCCACGTTTGATCCCTCACCCACTGTGGCCGCTTGCGGTCTCTAAACGTTACACCTATCATTTTTCTTTTCATGGCTCGCTGCGTTGTCCTTAACTTAAGCAGAACCCTTTTCGTTAGCCGCCACGTTTCTGCCCCATAGGTGAACACCGGTAAGATACAGCTGTTGTACACTTTTTTCTTGAGGGATATTGGTAAACTGCCATTCATGATCTGAGAGAACATGCCATATGCGCTCCGCCCTATTCTTATCCTTCTAGTTATTTCCCTCTCATGATACGGATCGGCGGCCACTACCTGCCTAAGCAGACACCTTCCTTTACCACTTCCAGCTCCTCACTGCCAATTGTGAACGGCTGTTCCCTTGCTACACTGTTAAACATTCCTTTGGTTTTCTGGATGTCAATTTTTAGACCCAGTGTTCTGCTCTGCCTGTCTGACTCATTGATCATAATTTGCAGTCCACCTCTTTAGTGACTCAGCAAAGCAATGTCACCAGCGAATCGCATATTTTATAGGTATGCTCTATTAACTATTATTTCCAACTGTTCCCAATTCAGGCCTCGGAATACCTCCTGCAAACAGGTGGTGAATAGCAATGGCGAGATCGTGTCTCCTTGCCTGCGCCCTTCCTTATCGGAATTTAATTGCTGATTATATGGAGGACTATGGCAGCTGTGTGTGCGCACGCACACACACACACACACACACACACACACACACACACACACACACACACACACACACACACATATATATATATATATATATATATATATATATATATATATATATATATATATATATATATATATATATATATATATATATATATATATATATATATATATATATATATATACATACCAGTATTTTGACATAAGGCTCTTCTACACCCTGATTAAGCAATGCCTCTATGACTGCAGAGGTTTCCACTGAGCCGAATGTTTTCTCTTAATCAAAGAAGGCTAGATATAGGGGTTGGTTATACTCTGCGCATTTCTCTATCACCTGATTGATAGCGTGAATATGATGTATTGTGGAATATCCTTTACGAATGCCTGCCTCATCATTCGTTTGATTAAAGTCTAGGGTTGCTCTGACTCTGTTAGTGATTACCTTAATGAATACCTTGTAGGCAACGAATAGTATGCTGATCGGTCTGTAATTTGTCAAGTCGTTGACGTCTGTCTGCTTGTTAATTAAGATTATGTTTGCGTTCTTTTAGGCTTCTGCTACGGTCGAGGTCATAAAGCATTGCGTATTCAGGGTGGCTAGTTTTTCTAGTACGATCTCTACTCCGTCCTTCAACAGATTTGCGGTTACCTGATCCTCATCAGCTCCTTTTCGCCTTTCCATTGCTTCTAAGGCTTTCTTTATTTCCTCTTTCGTTACTGACGGGATGACGCATTGCTGTGCGCCGCTGTCTCCCTAATTAAACTTCTGATTACATTGGCTACTGTACAGATTTGTGTAGATTTGTGTAGATTTGAGTTGACCACTGCTGGCTCTAAAATCCTCAGTTATCGCAGAAGTGGGTAAGAGCTCGTCATGAAGATTGAAAGCTTGTGCAGTAGAGGAAGCGAGGGGTTATCTCTGAAAAACCATGCTGCGTCTGCTCTCCTTGATATAGAAAAACAAACAAATCAAGTTCACGCGCTGGCGAAGTATATTTCATAATCTACCCCGAAAAATAAAATATTGCGGAGCTAACTCAAACGTTACACTGTTCTAAGTGTCATCATTGCATTTATCGGGGACCTAAATTGTCGTCGAGAATGGCGACAAAACAATGTGTTTTCTTAATATTAACCTGAGATAACACCTGCTTCGTGATTTGGGCGTAGGTAAAATGAGCAAGATGACTTCCGTGTGTTCGCCGTCGTGAAAACGAATCTGTACTAAAAGGAATCATAAAATCAGTTCAAAATAATTTTCTGCGGTACTATTTAAGTATTTGCGGATTTGGCTGTTTCCCGTCAATCTATGTACTTCCCCTTCCTTTTTGGCGCGCTGAGCATTTCAGAATTCTTTTATGCAGTGATCGCAGCAGTCCTTCCTTCTCAAAAATTTTAAAGAATTCCTCATCAAGAGGACAGATAAGGTCTGCGTATTCAAAAGAACAAGACTTTACAACTCCGAGCTTTCTTTGAAACTAGGCACTTAGAGGACTGCGAAGAACTGAAACTGGGACAAATGAGCGTCGCCGGACCACTCCACCGTAACACAATTAGCAGCGCATGCTGCGAGGGGCCATTAAGGAGATAAAAACATCCGTACGACCAGTGGCGTTGTGGAACCGTGAGCGCCGGCCTCTCTTCTCATTGTGCGATGGCCGACGTGACTTCCAAAACTACCGCGCTCTCAGGAGTCTTGAAAAGTTTACGAGTAGAGCGAATGCTGCTGAAAGGAATTTTCCGGCCATTTTCTGGAGTGCACAGAGTGAGAAAAGAACGAGCAAGTAACTTCACAATAGAGAGACGCGGATGTAGTAGAAAGAGCGAAGAAATCGAAAGGCACGTGAGCTACTTCGGGAGACTGGCACTGAAAAAAAAGCGTTAGAACAGACGATTACGAGTGAAGAAGAGCTGCGAAGAAGCGTGACTAAGCTGCAATTACTGCCATCTTCTCTGTACAATGGCATACAAATTATTAAAAAAATGGCCTAGGCTTTTTTCACCAGAGAGAGGATTATGAAGAAGACCGTAATGACATCACACTTTCATCGAAGACCAGAGCAGAAAAGTCATGTGCTCGTCACGATGAACAGAATAAGCATAACTTAATGGACTTAATGCACAGATTGGCCAAAAGCACGAGCTTGCCTGAAATGGTCATAAGGCGAGAGAAAAACTAATGAGAAGGATATGTGTTTTCAGTGTATGTTGGGGGCATATTGTCGAGATATCAGGGTTTGAAACGCTGCAGCTGTGTGAATCTGTTATCTATCAGGTTGAAAAAAAACACACCAGTCGAACTGGACTAAAAGTAAGAATCGAAACAAAAGCCGCAAAAGGCTTGGGACGGATCTATTAGACAGCATTATTGTCTCATGTTTTATGATTTCAACATCACAAGCTGTTGTTGAAAATGCGAATTAAGCGCTCAAAATTTTTTTCGAGAATCATGAATGTCTTGTACGGTGAAAAAATTTAGGCATTCGATTTGCATTTTCACCTTCTCTCTGTGATTGTTTCGTGAAGTACACGTGCGTTTGGTCTAAAGAAGCTACAGCGTTTATTCAAGTAATGCTCAGTTTCTTCCACCGCCTTGTGTTTCCTACAGCATCAGCCCCGTGTGTTTTGTGGTTTTAGTGCGAAAGCTTTATTTTAGGATCAAAGCTGCAAAAGACGGGTCATTGGTAAAGCTTTGACTTTGACTTCGACTACGATTCGAACAAGTCACGGCGCAGGCAGATCAGTTTCGCTGGCCACTGCATGAGAGCATTGTGCTATTTCCGCAGCCGATCACGCCTCGTGTATAACAGCGACACACTCTCGAGCTGTTCATTGCAAATCGTCTTCATCAACTTTTATCTGTGGCGCGAACAGATGGGAGCAGCTTAACATAGCTCAGAGCTTAACCTGAGCCTAATATCGTCGCCAGACGCGCCGACGACCCACCAAAGAAACCCATGAGCCAGTCACGCTAAACACACGCTTTCGCTTGTCTACTCGGTATAAAGGCGTTAAAAAATCACACCATTTTTTCCTCCCTATTATGAGTTCGCAGCTGGCCTTCAGGTATGCCCTCCAAAGTTGACAAATATGGTATAATAAAGAAAACTGGCATAACATACATGTAGAGCATTAACCGGAAATGCTACTATCCGAGACAGATGCACAAAGTGTTCATACCAAGCGAATTAACTGGTGTGTGGTGAACGCGCAAAACAAACAGCGAAGTGAGGTAAGCACTCACCCTCATAATAGGTGCGCAAAGTGAAGATGTCTATAATCTCATTAAGCCGTCTGTATTAACGGTGTACTGGATTTGCGGCTGGAGGCCAGAGAGAGAGAGAAAAAAGCAGTGAGAGAGGTTAACGCGAAGGGGGTTCCAGTTGCCTACCCTCCGCTCGGGGTAAAGGAAGAGAGAATGCACAAAGAGAAAGAGGAAAGAAAGTGATTGGTGTAGAAGCAATGACGTCACGTAGGGGCATGCGTGCTGCGCTGTCACAGAGTTCTGCACAAACACGATGCAGTCAGCAATCTAAACAGTGTTTTCAGGCCGGGATTGAGCTGAAACGCAGAAAAAAGCGTTTTCCAAATTTAGCGTGCGATAGAACTCACACTTCTGTTTTGACTGCTTCTGTTGCTTAATACCGACAGAGTGGTCCCAGTTGCAGGGCATACCAATTGAAGGGGAAACAAACCCGACACATCCCAAATGTCTCTCGGACGCTGTCTATTTCGCAAGCCGCGGCACGAAGGAACCCAGAACCCTTACGTGTCTTTTTGGCACGGCTTTCACGTCCATCTCTCTGGAGAGAAACACAGAACGCCTGGAACCGAAGCGTAGCACCCACGCGTGCACGGGAATTACACCTCCCACGGCGCGTTGCGACACGGGTGGCCGCACCACAGTAATAAGCGCGGGCGGCCACGTGTCGTGACCGAGCCACACGTGGAAAGACGCTCTGCCAGGCGTTATGCTTGCAACTGCTGAGAGAAAATGCCGCGGCGATGCGCACTTGTAGCACGCTTTCAAAAATTTTTAGAGACTTTAGGATTTGCACAGAGCAGTGGATTCAAAACTTGTAGAGCATTGTAGTATGCTGCATTGGTTAAGTGAGAAAGCGAACTTTGTTTTGCGAGTCACCGTTGTCTAACAACAGTACACATCTCCAACACAATTTATCGTCGTACACACCACAACGCGTTCCCTTCGTGTCCCTCTAACACGCTTGAACCAACGACCCTTCGTGGCGTATTCGTTTAGCTGTGCACTTTGGAGGTGCTAGTACCGCGCCAAAAATGTTTCTAATGATTCTAGGATGATGTATACCTATATGCAACGCTGTTGGGCGCAAGTAAATTCACTAAGCAAAAAGTGACAGCTGACACATATCCCTCGTCCAGGTGTTGCTGACAGGCGCCGAAAGTATACAGTTCTTTGCCTGAACTTCTGCAGAGACAAGCACTGAAGTGTTTCTTATCGTGAAAAATGACCGCTGTCCGGAGAAGACAGCCAGCTCAAGAGAAAACATAACGAAAATGCAGAAAAAAGTGCATCTGGTTCTTTCTGAAACCGTTTAGAGTTCTAAACCTGCTTTGTGTTCTTGTTTTTCAAGAGTGGAACAGAAAAGTTTACTTTTCTTTCCGCTGAGAAAGGGCAGTTTCCTGCAGTCCGAACAAGGTTATCCGTCTCCTGGTTGACAATATTCCGTGGCCAGGTATAAACGTTATTTAAGAGAGAAGGAAGGTAAGGAAAAAGAATTATTCCTGCCGGCTTCTCCTTATTGATTCAAATTTGAATATCAGGTACGTCCGGCGGCAATTTTTGGCAGTTCTATGACTGAGCGAAAAAGCGAAAAGATCAAAATAATGAAATCCTGCAATTTCTTTCGGCGTATCCAATCTCACTGATACCGACGTTAGCACATTAACAAAAACACATGTGACACTCGGGGACAAAAGTGGTATATTCCACGCAGCGGGAGCCGGAGCAACGGAAAACTGCATCGTAACGACATTTAAAGCACGAAACATTGAAACGAGTCAAGCGACATGCCTGCAGATAATAAAGGGCTCCCATCGGCTGTCTACATCCCAGATGCCGCCTGTAGATGGCGTTACTGATGAAGTTTTTCGTAGGGTGCCTCGAAGCCAGCGCCGGGTGGAGACAATTTAAGCGACGCCGCCATATTGAATCACAACTGGCCTCTCCCATGTACCGCGAAATGCTCGACTGGTAGCCCAGTGTAGATCTCGCTGCAAAAGGCCGTTCAAGTTAAAGTACCACAAGGCCATATTGAATCACTACTGGCCTCTCCCATGTACCGCGAAATGCTCGACTGGTAGCCCAGTGTAGATCTCGCTGCAAAATGCCGTTTAAGTTAAAGCACCTTGAAGCGCGCCGAGAGCATGAACGGCGCCGTTACAAACGCTAGCGCCGCTGATACCGTGTGAGTCAATATGGCGGCGCCGCAGAAGTTGTCTCCACCCCGGCGGCGTTGGCATCGAAGCACCCTAGTTTTTCGTTGCTGCGGCTCCCGTTGCGTGGAGTATACCACTTTTGTCCCCGATAGTACCTGTGAAATGAACACAGAACGAGATGTGAAATGAATCGCTGTGCGCTAAGCAGGACAACAGCAGTTATGGAGCCTCATTCCTTTACATAAGTACCGTATCAACTGGCCTCAAAGAATACGTCAACGCTAAACTGCTGTAATGGCCACTGATTGTGGCACCTCACTTTTGTTGCAAAGTGGGCGTCATGGTGGGGTTTAGGGTGAACTGGTTCGTCGTGACGTGACTTGTTGCGCTTGAAGGACACGGACAGATACTAAGTCGACAACACGTGCGATCAAAAGGGCATTAAAATATCAGAGTGTAAATCGCTCATAGCATTTAAGATAGTTTCAGATGGGTTCTTCCATCGTAACTTTAGTAGGCATAAAATTTCTTATAGATTGGTATTCATAAATATTAACCTATAGCCGTAACATATTCCTTTGACAGTTGTATGTTAACTTTTTCTACAAAAGCCAGTATTATAGAGGCTCAAGTAATTCCAGAAATTTTCATTCGAAAAAAAACTTAAGATCTTTCTTGAGTGCTTTATTTCAAGTTGCCTTAAAGTTAAGATTTATTATTATACTTAACTAACCTGCGAAGTAATATTGCCGCGAATATTTGCAGTGTGTTCGTTTTTCAAATCTGCCGCCACATAACTTTATCACTTTGTTTGCGACGCAAGACGCGACTAGATTTATCTCGATTGATCGCAGCCAGGCAGAGCTGATTCTACGTTGTTCCGGAATGTTCTAGTAACTTTGCGCCCTTTATCTCGAATGTTCGCTATCAGCTTTAAATTGAGCACGGCCGACAGCGGCGGGCATTCTGTTCGACGACCGCCGAGCACGCTTGTCGCTTCGCCGCCGCCGAGTGATTCAGTCCATTTTGGGTGCAAGTCAGCCCAATAAACAGTTCTTTTAGAAGACCCTTTCGTCCGTCTTCATCGCTGCTTCGACTGCCGTCACCACTGCGTGACATCTGGTGGAGGTGCTGGGTAGACTTCCATGTTCCGGACGCCCCCTTCAAGTCGTGAAGCCAGCCCTGAGCTCTTCGCACCCGAGGACGAGCCAGCAGCTCAGCGAGCAAGCCGACGTCTCCAGGGAGAGGAGCCTGAGTTCGGGAAACTGCCGGACCGCACAAGACAGCGAAAAGACGCGGCTACGAGCAACCTCGCCGAAGATGTCGACACCGATCATACTGCAGCAGCCGCGGGTGCCGCCAACTTTCAATGGATCCCTAGGCGAAGACCCTGAAGAATGGTTGGATCAATTTGAGCGCGTGGCGTCATTCAACAAGTGGGATGATGCGGCAAAAATTGGGCACGTGTTCTTCTCATTGGATGGCTCCGCACGAACGTGGTACGAAAACTACGAGTCGTCTCTTACGATATGGGAGCTATTCAAGAGAGAACTATAGAAGGTATTCACCCGTGTCGTGAGGAAAGAAAGAGCCGAACGACTCCTCGAGTCCAGGATCCAGCTTTCGAATGAGCCCGTCCGCGGTTACGTCGAGGAGATGAAGCGCCTATTTTGCCGCGCCGACCCCGGTATGGCCGAGGAAAAGAAAGTTCAGTTTTTAATGCGCGGCGTAAAAGAACAACTCTTTGCATGCCTCGTCCGCCAGCCGCCAAGAACAGTCGAGGAATTCATGCAAGAAGCCTGCACGATTGAGAAGACCCTCGACGTCCGAGCTCGGCAGTACAATCGTCCTTCCTCTGCCTGTGCAATCCGTTCGGACACGCCGGCCACCACCAGCGACATCTTGCGGGAAGTTATCCGAGAAATCGTCCGAGAGGAGCTACGCCGATTACTGCCATCCTCCCCACAGCCACAAGCAGCGACTCTGATGGACGTGGTACGGGAAGAACAGGCACTTGGCACCCCGACGGCCACAGAACCCCAGGCCATGACCTACGCCGCTGCGGTAAGGACTGCCCAGCCCCAACGACAACCCCCACGTCCTCCCCGAGATGAGCCACTTGTTCCACAACGCCGCCTCCCTGCCCCCGCCTGCCCAGCCTATGACCGACGCTCAAGCCCCAGGAAATGCGACGCCTGAAGGACTTCTGACAACCGGCCGTTGTGCTTCCATTGCGGTGAGGCCGGCCATATTCTTCGTCACTGCCCGTACCGACGTATCGGTCTTCGAGGATTTGCCATTAACGCCCCACGACCACGCTTCGGGCAACTTCCGCAGGAAATCGACGAGTACCTGCGTCGAGCAGAGTACACCCCGAACCGCTTTTCGCGCTCACCATCGCCGTCAACCTCGTGCTTTGCGTCGCCACGCCGCAGCTACGCAGCCGCGGTACGAGGAAGGTCTCCGAGCTCCCGTAGGGGAAACTGAAGGCAGCAACCTCTGGAGGTGAGGTTGCTCAAGAGCGAAACGCAGAAGATCCTCCACCGACCACGCCCCATGAAGACGCTGCACCCGCGACGCCGCATGAAGAACCGGCACTCGCTGCACCGACGCCGCACACAATGAGAACCCCGACCACGACGCAGGCTGCCTTGAAAATGACGCCGCCACCCAGAAGAGCTTCTACCACACGCCCCACCCGCGACTCGCATACGCGACAAAGCCGTGACACGACGCCAAGAGCGACGTGCAATGCAAGAGCCAGGACCTCTGACTTAGAAGTGACTATCGACGGCCGGAAAGTTACCGCTCTAGTCGACACATGAGCCGATTACTCGGTGATGAATGGAACATTCGCTGCGCAGCTGAGAAAAGTCACAACGGCTTGGGACGGCCCACAAGTTCGCACCGCAGGGGGCCACCTCATTACGCCATCAGGACGATGCACAACGCGAGTGACTGTCAAAGGACATACCTATCCTGCGACCTTTGTTGTGCACCGCAATGCTCCCGTGAAGTGATCTTGGGTATGCATTTCCTTATTGAGCATCAGGCGATCATCGACCTGCGATCCAAGCTGATCACGCTTTCGCCGGACGAAGCCATCGCTTCGATGAAAACTCGGGAAAATCACGTTGCCCTGAGTGTCCTAGAGGAAGAAGTGAGCGTCCCACCCCGATCGAGCGTTATCCTGACCGTAGGCGCCACGAAAGCCATTAACGCTGAAGCCATCATCGAGCGCAACATGCATTTGCTCCTAGACCGAGGAATCAGCATCGCAAGAAGCATCGCACATTTGCGCAATGGCCAGGCCGAAGTACTGCTGACTAACTTCAGCGAAGAATACCGGCACATTAACAGAGGAACGACGATTGCTTTCTTCGACGAAATATCTGACGTACGAGACTCCTTCGCCCTCTCCGACCCCTCCGCAGAAGATTTGCCTGACCAAGATAACTCGCCCACTTTCGACATCAACCCAGCCCTGCACCAGAACAAACAAGACCAGATCCGCAATCTGCTTCAAAGCTACAGTGAGTGTTTGTCGACATCGCCGAAGGTGCGACAAACGCGAATTGCCAAGCACCACATTATAACGGACCAACACGTCCGACCTCTCCGTCAAAGCCCCTACAGTGTGTCGCCGCGAGAACGACAAGCCATCCGGGACCAACTCGACGAAATGCTTCTCGACGACGTCATCCAGCCTTCAAACAGGCCATGGGCGGCGCCGGTTGTTCTAGTGAGAAAGAAAGACGGCAAACTTCGATTCTGCGTGGATTACCGCCGCTTGAACAACATAACAAAGAAGGACGTCTACCCCATCCCCGGCATCGACGACACAGTGAACCACCTCTGCAATGCCGATATTTCTCATCGATGGAATTCAAGCGCGGCTATTGGAATATTGAGGTCGGCGAAAAAGATCGAGAGAAGGCAGCATTCATCACTCCGGATGGGCTGTTTGAGTTCAAGGTGATGCCATTTGGCCTCTGTTCAGAACCAGCGACGTTTCAGCGAGTAATGGATACAGTGCTCGCAGGCCTGACGTGGAAAATTCGGCTGGTATATTTAGATGACGTCGTTGTCTTCGCCTCGAACTTTGAAGAGCACCTCAAAAGACTTTGAACAGTACTAGACGCCATCAAGTCGTCTGGCCTAACCTTGAAAGCACAAAAGTGCCACTTTGCCTACGAAGAGCTACTATTTCTAGACCACATCGTTAGCAAGAAGGGAGTACGCCCAGACACGCAGAAAACAGCTGCTATTGAACAGTTTCCACCGCCGGCCGATAAGGAAGCAGCGCGCAGATTTCTCGGACTGTGCGCATATTACCGACGATTCGTGAAAAACTCTTCGCGCATCGCCGAGTCACTGACCCAACCGACGAAAACAGATGTGCTGTTTAAATAGGAAGCGCTGCAAGCAGAAGCCTTCAAGGAACTTCAGCGTCGTTTACAGTCTCCACCGATCCTCGCGCATTTTGATGAAAACGCCGATACTGAAGTTCATACCGACGCAAGCAGCGTGGGTCTAGGTTCCGTTCTCGTTCAAAAAAGCGACGGGCTGGAGAAGGTCATCGCATACGCTAGCCGTTCCCTTTCCAAGGCCAAGGCTAACTATTCGACAACTGAGAAGGAGTGCCTTGTCATAATCTGGGCCACGTCAAAATTCCGCCCTTACCTTTACGGACGACCATTCAAGGTGGTCAGCGATCACCACGCGCTGTGCTGGCTCGCCAATTTGAAGGACCCCTCTGGCCGACTCGCTAGATGGAGTCTGCGTTTACAGAAGTATGACGTCACCGTCGCTTACAAGTCCGGACGCAAGCACTCTGACGCCGATTGCCTCTCACAAGCCCCAGTAGATACACTGCCGCCGGACGACGATGAGGACGCCTTCCTAGGACCCATCAGCCCCAGCTCTTTTGCCCAGCAGCAACGCTCGGACCCCGACCTAAAACGCCTCATCGAGTACCTGGAATGCAAGGTTTCTTCACCTCCCGCTTCATTCAAGCGAGGACCGTCTTCCTTCTGTGTGCAGAATGAGGTCCCCGTGAAGAACTTTGCAGCGAGCGAAAACAGCCTACCTCCTTGTTGTACCTACTTGTCTCCGCGAAGAAGTTCTACAGGCTTCACACGACGAGCCGACAGCTGGGCTTCTCGGGTTTACTCGCACCCTCCGCCACATTGGAGGCAAGTATTACTGGCCCCGACTGTCTGCCGATGTCGCACACTATGTGAAATCCTGCCGAGATTGTCAGCGACGAAAGACCCCTTTCAAACGACCAGCAGGATTGCTGAACACCATTGAACCCCTCTGAAGGCCCTTTCAGCAGATGGGCATGGACTTGCTTGGCCCATTTCCAAAGTCAACATCTGGAAATAAGTGGATCATCATAGCGATCGACAACCTGACCCGCCACGCGGAGGCGAAAGCCCCACCGAACGGAACAGCAGCGGAAGTCGACAAATTTTTCTTGGAATGCATTCTTCTTCGACACGGCGTCCCCGATGTGCTCATCACGGATAGAGGAACAGCATTCACGGCGGAACTAACGCAAGCCATCCTGCGTCACAGCCAAACCAGCCACCGGAGGACAACTGCATACCATCCGCAGACCAACGGACTGACCGAGCGCCTGAACAAAACCATCGCCGATATGCTCGCCATGTATGTCGATGCCGAACACAAAACCTGGGATGTCATCCTGCCTTACGTCGTCTTCGCCTACAACACTGCAGTGCAGGAGACCACCCAGATGACGCCTTTTAGGCTCGTCCATGGCAGGGAGGCCACGACCACTCTAGACGCCATGCTTCCCAACGTTACAGAAGAAGAGAACGTCGACGTTGCCGCCTACCTTCAACGCGCAGAAACCTCGAAGGCTTGCCCAATTACGGATCAAAGATCAGCAGCGGTCCGACGCCAGACGCTACAACCTACGAAGACGCAACGCAGAATACAACTCAGGAGACCAGGTCTGGGTGTGGACGCCCATTCGCCGCCGTGGCCTTATTGAAAAGCTTTTGCGCCGCTATTTCGGCCCGTACAAGGTTCTTCGTCGGCTAGGTGAACTGGATTATGAAGTCATCCCTGACGCAATGGCGGCATCCCAGCGACACCGCGTACGACCAGAAGTTGTCCATGTAGTCCGTCTGAAGCCGTATTATGCGCGCTAAAGGCCGCTGCATTTCCATGGTCTATTTTTGCAAGATCGGGTTTTTTCCTTACTAGTCGCATTATTTGTTTTAATGCATCGGGTCGATGCTTCTTTGAGAGGGGAGTAATGCCGCGAATATTTGCAGTGTGTTCGTTTTTCAAATCTGCCGCCACATCACTTTATCGCTTTGTTTGCGACGCAAGACGGGACTAGATTTATCTCGATTGATCGCAGCCAGGCAGAGCTGATTCTACGTTGTTCCGGAATGTTCTAGTAACTTTGCGCTCTTTATCTCGAAAGTTCGCTATCAGCTTTAAATTGAGCACGGCCGACAGTGGCCGGCATTCTGTTCGACGACCACTGAGCACGCTTGTCGCTTCGCCGCCGCCGAGTGATTCAGTCCATTTTGGGTGCAAGTCATCCCATTAAACAGTTATTTTATAAGACCCTTTCGTCCGTCTTCATCGCTGCTTCGACTGCCGTCACCACTACGTGACAATATGCTGTGCTTAATCATGATTTTGGGGTAGAAAACCGCAGCTCCGCCAAAAAATTGTGCGGAACGTGTGCCGGTGATCTCCTCGCAAATAGTAGATCATGCTCTTGTTATGCCTTAGGCACCACGTGCGAAGTTGACTGCACTATGCAATCAACACTTTTCTTTCTTCTCTCCCTTCGCGCTGAATCTCGAAATTCCTTCACAGAAGCCCGGTAGTTGCAGATCAGCATATTCACTTAGTCGAAATCATTAGAGCTGTCGCCACACCAAAACCCGCCGGATGTGAGAAAATTTCTCGATTGGTCGATACAGCGATCACGTCAGTGGATGTGACCTCCAAGGACCACTCACAACGCCCCGCCAAATTTTAAGCTCAATCACTGCAGAAGAAGTTGAGAGGCTTCGAAAGTGTCGAGAGTGTCGACTTTACTAGCGGAGACTGCAAGCGTAGCAGTTGGACTGATGACGTAATGAATAAATAAAACTCTTTATGGTGTCGAGCGGGATTCAAAGCCGCAGCAGCGCGAACATATCATGTTCGCCGGCGACTGCATTTGACCACTGTGCATCGCTACAGCCCAACAACCCGAGTTGTTGCTTGCCTAGGATGTTTCTAGGATGATATATATCTATATGCAACGCTCTCGGCGCAATAAAATTTAAATTCACTAAGGGAAAAGTGACATGTGACAGTCATATCAGTCGTCCAGGTGTTGCTGACAGGCGCAGAACGTCCTCGTGAGTTTCACTGCTAGTATCTCGCGTTGTGCTTTGGACGTGCTCGTCCTCATCAGCTTCCATCCATGCGCAAGATATCCAGGACACGCCGCTGTCGAATGCCCTTTTAAGGTGACTTAAGCGGTCACATGACTTTCGTCGACCTATCACACTTTATTACAGAAAAGTAAGTGCCTGCCACGTCAATATTATGCAAACTAAAGCTTGTGTTCACATGCCGAGGAAATGAACCACTAAAATTCGCGGAAAATTGTAAACCTTTAAAGGAACGAAGCAAATTTCGCGAAATTCATCGATCAGTGACCTTCATAGGGAGTCACGACGGGACACGTCTTCAAGCCTGATCCCATAGAAACGGGATGGGGGTATCTAGGACTTGGTAATATGCATGTCAAACTGGTTAAACTTGCATGCGCTCACCTCTACCATTTCCGTAGGGACGTCCTGCACATCTATGAAAACTTCCAAAATTTCGTGACACAAGCGTTAAAAAAGCAATAGTTTTTTATGGTGCCGGGTGAGTGACACGACTGCATGCGGCTGTGCTGATGGATACGACTGAACAGCGCTAGCAGACAGGACGGAAGAGAACACAGACACAGGCGCGGGGTTAGGATAAGCTGTGCTATGAACCAACTTCATAGATAGGACGTATACTGCCATTACATTGTTATGCTGTTAATAGCCATATTTTTTAATGCACAAGGAAACAGAGAACTTCGTGAATCGGTGTTTCGCCACACAAACTATTAAGAAATGGAATTTTTAGTGTCACTTTTATTACGCGTAATACCACGAAGTTACATTTTCGTTCGAGACATGAACATATGAAAATATTCCTTGGTACCTGGAACGCCTGGATCCGAAACGAGAAAATGAGTCCTACGTAAGATGCGTTCCTTATTCTAGCGTTTAAAAGAGCCAACTCTAAAGCTAATGCGCGTGACAGCCATGATGTGACATTATGCAGAAAAATGTGGTTACTACCACAGGGCTTGTGTTCCCATAAGTGCATGTTGCTTACAGGAATATACGTGAACATACGCTTGCAGGAACATAACGGTCGTATAGCAGCTCTCAGATGTCGAAATCGGCACTATATCATGAAAAATGCCGTCATGAACCCCCTTTTAAACTCCCCTGCCTAACGAGGCTTCTGTGTTTCAAGCACAAAGAGAATTGAATCGCACCTTACCAACAAGGATCGTGATTATGACCTTAAATTTCATATCGTAACTAGCCTGAATGAATTTGTTTTTAGTTTATCTAGGAACATTCGCACCTGGGTGCGGAAAATTCTGTATTTATGTGTTCGGCTAGAAAAAATCCTTCAGATGATAGTTGGCGCTCGTGCCGTCTATTTGCCTTAACCTGCCGTTCGCACTGTTTCCACACATATGACGTACGAGCTAGCTCAAATTTCCGTTTCACGGCAGGATGCACTTATGCGGCGCAGAAGACGAAGTGCTGCGTCTAGTGCACGCCACTTACACGTCATCCAAACTCTATTAACCTTACACACTGGAGACTAACCGCTTACCTTGGATAAAAGCTGCAGCTTGATTTTAAGTGCTTCGAATATATTTTGTGAACTTGTTTTGAGAACTGACCATGAGATATTTGAATTCAGCACAATAATAAAAAACACCTGCTGTTCTCCGTGTTAGCTTCGGGGGGCTCCGCAGACAGAATAATCGTGCCATGCCTACTTGCACGCTCAGTTGAGACGAGTGCACTGCCCTTGAAGTATATATATGAACTCATGTAGATGATTCTCTTGAAGACTACTCTTAAAGTATCCGCTCACGTTGAGAAAGGAACTTTCTTCTCAAGTGGCGTGCCTAGTGCCGAATTCAAAACACGAAGCCTTACTGCCACTCGGAGAGAAAACTACTGAAAAGCCCATGCTCGTTCCTGTACTTGACTTGGAGCAGAAATATAAACTCTACCATGCACGCTTCGCTCTAACCTTTTTATTGTTTCCTCTGCCGTAAAAAAAAAGGCGACGCTCATGAAACGCGTCGGAATTGCAGTAGCAAGAGATGAAAATAAATGCCCGCTCGAGAAAAGGCTGGCGGCCTGACTGGGCATGATAAATATATTTTCATCAAATAACAGTAGTCCTCATTTCATGAAGTATAAAGAACTGCTATTGCATGACGCGATCATAGCAGCAATTTTGAAGATCACTGCAGATTAACGTAATACTGTGCTAGGTGAGAGATGAAGAGGTCGGGCAGACGCTCGACTGATGCAGCTTACAAAAACGGCTGATTTCTTTTTTCTTGAGTACGAATAAAATTAACAGGGCATAAAGTGAGAACACAAAACGCTCTAAATGAGGGCGTCCACCTACAATGGCTATTTTAAGGCGAAAGCCTTTAATGGCTCATGCTCGCGACGCTGTCCGTCCATCCGTCCATCGTTTACGCTCTCCAACTCAATAAGAAACAAAAAACTTTTATACGATGGGATTCGAACCACCATCCTTCCGGTCCGCAGCTGTGCGTGCTAATGACTACGCTACTTCCTTTTTTTCTTTATTGCATGAATATACACATCAATAAAATATCGTAGTTGCCATGCCCCTTGGCAGACAACCGTGTCTAATGGACTTTCATTACAACAAGTTGGTCCATCAGACTCAATACATCATCCGCATTGTCCTGCTGCTTCAGGACTTCTCTTAATTTATACATATGTTCGACAAAATAATCACATACCGATCGTGCATCCAGGTCACAATGTCTAAAAGCCATTCTACTCCTCCAAATGCTGTGAAGGCCCAATAACATAATCTGGTCATACTGTGCAACATCACTTTCAGTGGTCAGGTACCGAATTCCGCGCGGTGTCAATGGCAAGTCTTTTTTTAGGGTTCTTTGCAAAACATCCAAGTAGAACACCGCATCCCAACAATCCAGGAACACGTGTTCTACCGTCTCTGGCTTTCTACACAAGAGACAGTTTGAGCCCCAAGGAACAAAAAGGCCCTTTTCCTCTAGCCATGTTTTTACTGGTAGAGTTCCTGTATGCAATTTGAGAAAGAATGTTTTAACGCCAGGCGCAACAGTCATCTTCTTAACTCGCCTGAAAACGTCTTTTCCAGGTCCTTCACAGTATAAGGTTCTGTATAGTGGAGCTGGAAACAACTGCTCAACAAGATCCTTGTATAGTCGCTTCGGCGTTACACTCGCTAAATACTCTAGAGAAAACCGCACTTGCAAAAACCTGAATGACCAGACCACCTCTCACAGGAAGCGAGACACTGTGTACCTCTGAGCACTGCACGAATTGACAATGAATTCTGGAAGTGCACTAGATAGCATGGTTTGTATGAATGTTCGCAAGAAGGCGTCATTTTGGTCAGGGCAAGAAACAAAACCTTAAAACCACCTGCCGTACATATAGATGCATAAGAGACAGTCCTCCGACCTTTACTCTCCGGAAGAGATTATCTCTGCGAATTCGTTTCAAACTGGACGCCCAAATAAAAACAACAAAAACCCGATGGAACCTTTTGATGTTGTTTCGTGCACAATATAATACTTGGAGTAAATACATGATCCTTGCAACAAGAAAGGTGTTACATACAGTAGCACGCGCGAAAATGGAAAGGTTACGGCCCATCCACCCTTTCGTCCTGTCCCGCATTTCTTCTGCTTTTTCATTCCAGTAATTGGTGTTCTCCCCATAATTGTCCAGCGGGGCTCTCAAATAAACTCCGGGAGTTGTAGCCCATCGGACCCCGCAGAACAATTCTGGTTCTAAGTGCCATTGCCCATGCCACACTCCAACTACGCTACTTCCTGCAATGCATATGTAGTTTTCCTTGTCTAGGACGCTGGAGAGTGTTTGCGGAAAGGCGTCGAATCAGACGGATGCCTCCCAAACGCCCTCCAGTGTCTTCAGCATTTAAGATTCGCAACAATTATGTACTTAATTAACATCTTAACCATACATGAGTGACACAAGCAGCAACACCGCGCTAACGGTTTTCGCATCACCGCAGTTTAAGTGAATAAAATGCCCCTCCCCTGAATTTATACAAGGAAGCTTTCGCTGTTGAGTGAAAGCTTGGCAATGCTTGCAGACACAAGAACTGTCGTTTGCTGGCATTACTTTTATAATTCACAATGAAACTAAGCTTTTTACACTTGCCTTTAAACAATTCTGAAGAAAAAAAAACAAATGGTCGTCGTTTCTTAATGGTTGTCATGCACTCACAAATGCATGACAAGGATCACAATCTTCCACAGCCAGAATAATGGCCCTAAAAGAAGGTTCTTTTGTAAAACGCTTTCCTTGTCTCGAGTGCTGAACCGTAGTGGAAAAAAATGGCATGAAATCTTCAAATCATAAGAGTAATCCCACTTTCATAATATTTCAATGTGTCTTTGTACTATTCGACGATTTTTTAACCTTTACAAATTAAAAAAAAAAGCTGTGAGAGATACAGCGATGCGGTGTGTTTAGCTGGATTGTACATAAAGACGGACATTAAGTACCTTATATGAATCAATAATTAAACGATTACCTAACTTAAATCAACTAATAAACACTGTCGATTTTTTTTATTTTAGGAAGCAGAAATATACTGCAAAACTGATAGATGTCAACTTTGAAAGTGAGCGCTGTTTATATGTTTTATTATTCGGCAATGCGGTGCGTAATACGGAACGTCAAAAATACGCCTTAACGTCAAAAATACTACCTGCTATCGTGGCCGAAATCAAGTTAACTTCGTCTGCACAATCAAATATATCAACTGCACCTGTATTTGATGCATAAAACGTGCGAGAGGTGCGGATTCGTGAGTAGGTTATGCGAGAAAGCCGACTTAACGGGCTTTAAGATTAGTGTATTTGCCTTCCGATATTTAGAGCCAATTTGACGATTAATAAAGTTGAAAAATAGGGCTCACCTTCCATGCTGACAGCCATTAATTTCGCAGTATATCCCTGCCCAGTAAAATAAAAATACAATAGTATTATTTATATTAAAGTATTTATTCGTATAATTATTCATCCATATGAGATGCATCATGTCCGGATTGTTGCGCAATCCAGCTCAAACGACCGCATCGAGGTCTCTCTCAGTTTATAAAATAGAAATCTGCAAAATAAAAAAAATTACCCTATCCGTGGACATCCGGCAGTCTGAGACATATGGAAAACATTGGTCTTCCGGCGGTCCCTCACCAGCGCTCTTTTTCGAACTTCTGGCAGCTTTGACCCGGGTTCGAACCCGACCGCGGCGGCTGTGTTTCGATGGAGGCGAAATGCTAAGGCGCCCGTCTGTTGTGCGATGTCAGTGCACGTTAAAGATCCCCAGGTGTTCGAAACTATTCCGGAGCCCTCTACTACGGCACCTCTTTCTTCCTTCCTTCGTTCCTTCTTTCACTCACTGCCTGCTTCCTGCCTTCCTTTACGGCGCGGTTCAGGTGTCCGCCGTTATGTGAGACAGATACTGCGCCATTTCCTTTTCCCCAAAACCAATTTTCATTTTCATTTTGACAGCATTGACTTTTGAATCCAGGTATTATAAAGTTATTATTTACTACGGCGAGCGCATTGTAAACAACATCCGAAAAAAGGCGCTCGGTCAAATATCTCTAAATTGAATAGTCACTCACACCAATGGCAACCTAAAAGGAAGCAATCAGTCCCAAAATGTTTGGAGCCTACAGTAGAATTTTACATATGTGATTCGTTATTTAGAACACTGCGTGGAAATAAAGCCGTCGGAATTATTTGGCTGCGTGCTTAAAATGAGCAGGGTTATTAGACGCGACATGTTTATCCAGTTGCAAAGAATTCGGTACGAAAGTTGGCACGGTGTGTATAGCAGCATTCTGGATAAATGCACGGTCTGTTGTCTTTTTATGTAGCTGCTGTAAAGAAAGATTTACTTTGTTTATTCAAGCACAGAACAGTTCTAGTCTACCTGTGCTTCCGAGACATCTCAGTGCCATCTCTGGGTGATAGGTATAGGCAAACGCAGCTCCATGCCTTCTTGGTTTGAGTCGCGACGACGAATTATACGAAGCTGAGTCGATTGAGTCGAAAAGAAAATCAGCTTGCTCTAGGTTCGCGTTGTCTAAAAATGTTTTCAGATGACCCAATGGTAGAGCGCGCTCCCTGCCGCCCGTTTAAGCACTCGATACGCAAGAACCAAGAACTCACCAGGTATCACCTCTCAGCTGGCACTATGTGCAGCAGATTCTCCGAATACTTCATTTTTGTTTCTTGCTCGGCGCTTCTTATAACCAAAAGAACTTAAGCAAGACTGGCAGCACGCAGTTGGCGGCGGTAGATCATATGCTGCAGATGTTGTAAGCTACATTTCCATTAGCGTTATACATGATGTCTAAGGTGTGCAGCCCCGTAGGCAGAACTCCCAAGGAAAACAACACAGATGAACTGCAAATGCAAATACTATCTCATGAAGCCTATGCTTCAGCCATTTTTGGAATTGCATGGGCGTCCACAGTCATTCAAGTCGATGACCTCGCTCTAGAGCACACGTACGCCTTTCTGGTTTCGAAAGCAGCACCGAGGAGGCGTTCTGATGCAACAGAAATGCATCGGCTGTTTTTATTGTCTGACTATGCCCACGGCGCTCCCCGCATTTTATTCGTTTTCCTGCTCTTCTTCGAACAGCTGGCGCCATCAGGGGTCATGACTGGGTATTACCCGAGTGACGCTAATGCATGAACAATTGATGGGTGTTGTCTACCTTCAGTTGTTTTCGGTTGCATTGAGCTGATCGTTCTGTTTCTTTATTCTGCACAAAACGAGAATGCCAGCCGGGATTTCCCATCGTTTCTTGTCGTGGAAGCAGAATCGGCCCCTTTGGGGGCATGCACCGCTGAATCTAGAGACAGGGATCATAACCTTTGTCCAGACATGACCACAGCTACAGTTGTGCTGCGCATGTCCGGTTCTGAGAAAAGGCCCTCGCATAGCTCTGGACATAACGCACTAGTAATACACCAACACCACTCGCAAGTTCTGATTGGACAACATATGAAGCCCAAAATGCTCCACTGGCGTTGTTTCGGAGAAGTCACAACCAACTCTTAAAGACAAGCATGCTTTTTTTTTTCACGTCAGAGAATTGGTTATCCACGGCAGCAGACAAACCACCCTAGAAAAAGAAGGTAGCTGTCCAAGTCAAAAGAAAGCAGTCCTTAAAAGACGTTTCAGGCCCCCAAGCAAGTTCTTGGTTCAAGCAAGACAGCAATATTAAGTTGTCACCTAAATACGGTACAGGCACCCAGCACCGAATTTCAGAGACCAGTGAATCACTGTTAATAATGAACTTGGGCTTCATTTTGCGCGCACGCTGTCTCATTTTAAGTTACTGTTAAGAGCAAAAATGTGAATTTAAATATTGTTTAAGGTTACTAACCTTTAATCTGAAAAGTCGGTACCGTGTGACAAGTGTTTAGAAATTTGGCAATACAAAATCACGATTATGATGATCATCAGCCTAAATACGTCCACTGCAGGGCACGAAAAAGTTATCTCCCATTGACTTCCTGTTAACTTTGCACAGTGCCAGCTGCAGCCATTTTATCCGAGAAAAATTCTTAATCTCATCCATAAACCTGAGTCTGTCTGTCAGTGCTACGTTTGCCTTCTCTTGTATTCCTCAATATATACCCTGCACATGCTCCTTTCTTCTTGATTTAAGGGTTAACTGAATAAAAGTTAGAAAACAGCAGGATTGATGAGCACAAAAAATTCATTTATTTTTATAATCTAAATTTTTTTTCGACTTCCTTCTTGAGGTCCGCACTCTCTACATTCCTTCCCCTCTCTTACAGAACTCAACTTACTCTTTACAGCGATGCCTATATGTGCACACATATTAAAGGGGCTCTGAAAGGGGCTCTGATGACTTTGCGGTATTCCTTGGATTTTAAAGCACGCAGCTTCACGAATACTGCTCAGAAAAAAAAAGTTAATGCGTTTTGCAGAATCTGAGTGATCCGTAGTCACAAACTGCATTTCAGCATCTTCGCGCCTTTTCTTCTCTCTCGTCGTTTATTGGTCGTTGAAGGTCAGCGCTCCTCTGCCTGCCCCACCTCCGGGAGCAGAGCTCCGTGACCTCCCGGATCTACGCGCATTATTGGCCGCGGCCATGCTAGCTGCCTTACGTATGAAAAGATCGAGCGGATAGCCACCTCTCAACTTGTATACGCAGGTGCGAGTGGCGTAGAAGGCTGCGAGCGTGAAAAATTCGCCAGGAAGGGCTCGCTAACTTTGACGCGTGATCGTTGGTTCTCTGCTGCATGTAGAAGTGTATTATTTGGCTAAGGTTTTCATTACAACACAATGCACTGATTAGGTGAGATCATGTGCTCTCCTGGGAAGGTGTTTCAGAGCCCCTTTAAGGATGTTTCAACGCCTTTCAATACTCAACTGCCTCCTGCTCTTCATCTGCGCATGATCAATTCGGTGCATTTTCACGACTTAAGTACCAAGCTGTTTAATACTCTCGCAGCCTGAATTATCCTTCATAGCGAGAGCAGCCTGGTGTTGCGCTTGCTTATGCTGTAGTATGTTATGTTTCTCCTTGGCTTAAGCCTGGGAGAAATGTCTGGGCTCCTTGCGCTAAGTCATGACGATTGCTCCAAATATGCAATAACTTGGAATCACAGTTGTATCGTCCAAACAATGCTCCTGGTACGGATGCCATTTTAGACAGCTTGCGTCAAGGTGTTTGGTGTTTTGCGGGACGTGCGCTTGTGAATCTTTTCCACGTTTGCGCTGTGTTTGTGCCGCATGCCGTTCGTGAGCGCAGCAATTTTCGAATTTTCTCTTTACGAGCAACATTCCTGACCTTCTAGAGCAAAAGCGTGGACAAATGTCTGCAACCCCTTCGCTGCTGAGTAAAAACAAAAGAGAGTACATTCCAGGTTGCTTAAATAAAATTATGGTGACGTAAACAACCAGTGTGATGCAGAGCCATCAATGATTTTTCGGTCGAGACAATCTGCGCACTTGATGTGCTCGGAGCGTTTTCTTGAAAGCTAAGAAAAACTGACTCAAGTGCGCACACTGCCATCCTTAGCTGCATCTGCATCCCTTAACCGCGGCCTAAATTACCAAAATAGCAAGAACACGAGTAAAGGATATCTGAGTTATTGTTACAAGCCGTTGCCATCCGTTCTTTCTTCAAAATTCCTCGTTCCCGCCCTTCTTTAGCGCAGACCTTAGCAAAGAGAGCCAAAAATATCCTCCTCTGAGGATTTATTCTCCCCACACCCTTCTCTCGGAGGCCCTCATTTTACCGCCATTGTCTACCTAGAGCTCTAAGGCTATCACGTCATGTACATCGTGTGTGCTGCAGTGAAGCACTAAAAGCCTGTCTTAATAGTCTTACACACGTTTGGCTAGCGTCAGTATTCTTAAACAGCTAGAGTTCAGTGACAAACTGAACGCGCAAAGAATAAATTGTGACATGAGAGGACTGCTTCACTCCTACATCATCGCCAGAACGCGGTTCTGAAGAGTAGACGCTCCCTACTTCTCGAACATCTCATGATTGACGGCACGCTGTTTTTTTCGGTGGTTCCTGTCCATCAGACAGCAGCTAAAAATGGTAAACACGAAAAGTAAGCGCCATTTCACAAATTCGTGCATGTTTGGATTCCTCAAAATCTGCTGCAACAAAATCCAAAATAAACTTTTTTTATTAACAAATATATATATATATATATATATATATATATATATATATATATATATATATATATATATATATATATATATATATACATATATATTCGAAGCCTATCACACCAACGTGCCCCCATAAATGACACAACCATACTGAGTAGTTTTGCGTAGATGTTACTGAAATAAATTATTTAAATCTGTTTCGTGTCTAGTCAGACCCAAAGCCTCATTCATCTCTATTTGTTATGCTTAAGAATTGAAAGACTGCCCTTGCCATTGAAGAAAATAAATAACGCAGAACTGACAAAAAATACATTTTCGTAAGAATCTACTCTGAGTATGGTCTCTACGCAGTCCGTATGTGATTGTAGACCGGCGTATCAAGAGACAGATTAGCAATTTTTAAATTACTTTTGCAGCTACTGTAAGTGGGGCGGTTACTAAGTGTAGCCGTTGACTGTTTATCAGGATAGCAACTTATGATGGTAATAGCTTCGTTTATCTATCCCAAATACACCACTCGTCATACTAAGGTCCGTAAAGCACGAGACGCACTGTAGCGTCCAAATTCCTGGAAACCACACCAGCAGAATCGACTGGGAGTGCAGGAAACATGGCGTACTCAGTGAAGTTTGTCGTGGGTCACTGCTTGGTCGGAGTAAACCGTGTCAGGCACCTCTTGAATTCCGATGCCTCATTTTCTTTTCTGCCCTGACCTGGTGGCGTGCAGCCCTTAAACATCAGCAAAAGCAGAATAGACATATTAGACAGCTTGTTTGTGAGACATTACTCTCGATTTTGAATGGAAAAAAAACTTGCCGTAATTACTCTCTGTTTGTTCCTTTGATAGAAAACAATGTTGCATAACTGTGCGAAGAATGCGAAAGGCAACAAGAAATACCTCATGGAGCTATTTCTAATTGCTTACGCCCTCACACGGCGTTCATAAACAGCACGTGAAATCGCTCAAAATCATTAGCGTTAAACCACGAGGAAAGACAAACTGGTGCACGTGTAGGAACTTCTATTAAATAACAGTAACAAAAGGTTAGCACGAACAGAAAAAGCAAGTACTGAGATATTACTGGTAAAAACCTTCTGAAGATAACCGGTCTTTATTATAAGTAATAAATTAGAACGTGCTATAATCACAATAAACCGATTTCATCAAATAGTTAAATATACAACTCCTCAAACAAGCCTAAAGTTTGGATGTATTAATAAACTCTGGGGCGAAAACGTATGATTTTAATAAGTTGTTTAAAAGGGGTTTTCGAAATTAAGACTTCCCATAATACTCTCCAACTGCTCATTGATGAAAATATAGTGTGAATTTATTTATCACAGAGAAGACGGCCCTAAAGCTTAGGGTAAGGTTTAGGCTTTCATATGATTTTTATAGCTTTCTAGGCGCACCTCAGATTATATGTTGCAAGTTTCGTACGTCACTATGCATAGAATTGATAAGGTTTGTAAGTTTTTTTTTATCACCGGTCTTAAAGACGTTGATTTCAGCCTTTAGTGGAGCTCTGGACGCTTTTGTGACTGTTCCTTCCGAGTACGATGCAAGCACTGAAATTCATTTCACAGGAAGCATGTATTCAATCAGGCGAGTAGTGGCCAACCGGAAGATCTGAAGCTCTATAAACCCATTCATACAAACTGTGGTGAGCCCGTAAAATCGATAGATGTCTTTTCTGTTAACTGCACAAAATTTATGGCTGAAAGAACTTATGCAAACCAATCCGGCTGAAAACTTCGCACTTGTGAGAGAATGATAAGGCGTTCCGGGGACGCAGATCAAATATACCCAGATGCACCTGTACAATGTAGACACAGCCACATTGCTGCCTACTACAATTCCTTTGACATCCATGAATGATACGAGCTTTCACAAGAGTGAATAAGCATATGCAATAAAGTAAAGATTGAAAGGCGCCCAATCGAGTATGCGGACTCTTTCGTGTGGCGTGTTAGCAGCAGCACAGTGAGACTGTTGCTAACATGCCTCGACTCAACTGGAACATAAAAGGATCTAAAACAAGTCAACGCCTTCAACCAATTTGCACTAACGATGCAACCATAAAGTAAACACCGTCAATCCATATCTTGTTCAATATCAATACCATATAATCTGCGAATGAGCAAGTGTGCCTCCTCACCCCAGTGGATGGTTGCCAACAACAATCGGGAGAAGACGCCTCTAATGTACACTAAACAGGGGGAAGCCTCTTAAAACGATACGTAGAAGAAAGAACTAAAAGCGTGGGGGGCGAAGATGGGCCGATGCATTTTGCCTGGCTGAAACCCTTTGGTTTCATTGCTCACATAAGGACACAAACAAACGTATGGCTTGTCTCAGCTAGAGTTATGCCAACATTTACGCCCCGATAGTGTTCTTGGAAGTAGAAACTTCCCAGGCGCCTCAGCACAGACTTCCCAAGCAGCGTCTTTTATTTTCATACTTGGTGCCATCAAAGCTGAACAACCGCGCTTGCGTTCCCAGTAAAAGCATCATGCTCCACACGGCCGCCAGTTCAGGATCACCGGAAAAATCAACGGTGACTTCAATATAGGCCCAATACCTGCACGAACAATAGTACCCTTCGTCAAAATTCTATTCCTTGCCCGTATGGCCTCGTTAGCCTTCGTATTCGTATATGAAAAAAGCTTCGTAAGTCCAGCATTAGCTGAGTACCACGACATAGGCCGAGTGATATTAATTTCGGATGCTAAGAAGAACAAGGATAGTTGAACAATAATCCATCAGTAGCAGTGAGCATTCTGGCATTTTAGTAAATTTTCACTGTTAGCTGAGGTGGAATAGCAACATATAGCACATCAGAATAGTTCACCCTTATGAGGCACACTAGGCACACTTTGATCACAAGATCAACGATGGCACGTTCTATACGGCTCATATTCTTTTAATAGCTCTTTCCTTACTGTTGGAGGTCACATCAGCGGCATATTCTCCGGGCTGGGGTCGCATTTGGGAGATTTAGCTGCAATTTGGAGTGGCTGGTACTGGTATTAGCAGAATTGCTTTACTGCCTTTCGCATGTCATGTCTGTGGTGTGAGCGCCGATCGCAGAAACGATTAGAAAACCAGGTGCGAGAATCTTCTTTTTTTTTATTCTATACGGCCATTAAAAATCTTACATGAAAAGGATATGGTGAAAGTTCTTCATTTGACCTTCCGCCAGCATTAAAAACTGAACACTGTTACTTGTATTTGAGTGAAGAACGCATTGGGCGCCGTCTCGAAAGAGCCGTAGGCTGAGAGGAAAGAAAATAAGACTTAGAGAAACGTTAATGGCAGTGGAGAAGGCAGTTCTGCTTAGAAGTGGTGAAATTTTTTATCGGTGCCTGTGAGCAAGCATAACTTTTTTTCTGTACATTCCTTGCTCAAGAAGCTTCGGCGTGCTCTGCTGCAAGGGTTTTGCATATAAATATAAATAAGAGAGTACCGTACAGCGAAAAAATTCAAATATAACAACACGGAGCAATAGATAGAAAGGTATGGCACGCAAAGAAAGCAATACAAACATGAGAATATTTAGGGTTTTTTGCAGTTGAGGGATGGCGCTGCCGTAAAAGAAAAGTAAGTGGCACAATGTCAAACATTAGTGCTCAAGAACTGTAACAAACTCAATTCTTTTTTTTTATTTTCACGACAATGCACCTCCGTTGATCATTTCACAAAAAAGATGCAGCGCACAATCTTTCACGCTTCAGTGAGTGTCGGTTACTTTAATGTAGAAAGAGCGCACGCCTTTTCTATTTTATCCTATACGGCAGTTTAATTATGATGCCGCCTACTGCGTGCGCAGCGTACCGTGGGACGCCACTGTGAAGAACATTTCTATACACTGCGGCGAGCAGAAACACTTCTACTGTGCAGGCTTCAATGCAACGACGGAACAATGCTGACTCTCAAAAGAGCAGCAAATCTTGTTTTTGGAACCGCATATAGAGGGTCTGGTTCTGTCTCTGTGTGACTTTGTGGCTGCATTACTTATCCTTACTAGTCACTTCATAGAATGGAGGCATCTTATAACAACAGAAACCTCAACTGTGATTTTTTGACTACTTTGAGTTCTGGTTTTAAAGCATTTTTATCTTGTACTTTTGAAGGAAACGTCATGATGTGCTTGGAGGAAAGTTTGTTGCATTTACTCGGAAAGGGTTAAATGTTTGCTGAATAGGCAAAAAATTATTCAAATCAAGGAGTTGGCAAAAAATGCTTAGAAAATATAAAAGCGTCTTTCACAGCGTGTACTGAGTGTAATAGGTGCCGAAAGCAAAGCGAAGGGCACAGTTAAATCTTCCCAGTCATTTCTTCTTGAAGAGAACAGTAACCGTGTATTCAGAAAATATTAATTTTGATGAATGCCATTATAGCGGTATACTTGCTATTCTGCAATAAACCGTTCACCGCACTTTTAAGCTTCAAGGACTTAATATGTAAGCTGTTCGTTGATGAAAACAAGAAAAAAACGGCGCAGACAAGTCATTGACCACCCTAATTTACCTGTTATAAAAGGTCCTTTTCAAAACTGCCCTTTGTGCGAGGGAAGCAGCTTTTAATTTCCTATCGAATGGCAAAACTGAACAATTTGTAGCGCAAATAATGGCCACCTTGCTATCAGAAGGGACGTAAAATTTTATTCATCTTAATTGAAAAAATTCCAAAAGTGGCTCTTCGCCGCCGAGTGATTCAGTCCATTGTGGGTGCAGGTCAGCCCAATAAGCAGGTCACCTTCAGAACTTTCGCTGTCTTCCTGGCTGCCTGGACTTCCGTCACCGCTACATAATATAAACGACACCGCTAGCCGCCGCGGCGGCTGAGTGGTTACGGCGCTCGGCTGCCGGCCCGAAAGACGCGGGTTCGATCCCGGCAGCGGCGGTCCAATTTTGATGGAGGCGAAATTCTAGAGGCCCGTGTGCTGTGCGATGTCAGTGCACGTAAAAGAACCGTAGGTGGTCGAAATTTCCGGAGCTCTTCACAACGGCGTCCCCCATAGCCTGAGTCGCTTTGGGACGTTAAATTCTCCTTAAACCATAAACCATAAACGACACCGCTGGTAAGTGTATTACGAGCAACAAGTTCCTCAATCTCTTATCTGAATAAGGAAAAATTTAAGCATGAAAAGTGCCGTTTTCATGCCGGAAAATCTATCTCATTCAAATAGCGTATATTTAGCGACCGCTTGCACTCTGTGTAATCATGTTTGTAGAAAAGCAACAGCGTGGGTAAAATGTGCCGCTTACATTGTTTAAAAGAAGACATCACAAATAAATGAAAATTCAATATGACTCTACGAGCTGGGAGAAAAATTTCCCAGGTAAAGAAAAAGCCATGGTAAAATTTTTGGGGCCGCAAACATCAACCTCCAGAAAATATTACACCCTCGGCCCGGTCGCCGAAAGCTTTCGTGCATATATGCCCTGAGGTGTAGGTTGTTTCCGCCAATGTTACGGCACTCTCAGAAGAGCGATGAAAATCAGTCGACTACCGCTCCACGAAAATAGCACCGTATTTTTGTGTGTGTGTGTGTGTGTGTATAAGTCTTAGCAGGAAGCGGAAGGAAGCGATCTCCCCTTTCTTAATCCCTCGGCCATCCCTTCCTCTTAAATGTAAAGGGGTTCGGCCCGTTCTTGTGTGAACCGGTCTTGATATCGACCTGAGTGCCTTCCTGAGTGTAGTTGCCTTTGGTTGCGCTGGAAGCAACCTCTGTAAGAGCGAGTGAATCACGTACGTCTGCCTAGATATGAACGGAAAAGGCGTGCCCATCATTCACTCCTGCTGATAACTTCACTTATTTCGGCATAAACAACGTGTTTCTTCCTGGGGCCCAAGAGGACCCGCCGTATGACTAAACCCTTAATCATCTTGTTCACTATTTTTTCTGATAGGTTCTATCAGTGTTTCGCAGTTTTCTTTTTTAAATCTTAGATAGACAGAATATGCCAGCAAAGCTATAAAGGTGGCTAGTTGGCTGCACATCTGAATATATCACATGGGCTGTACTTAGGCAATAAGACGAATAATGGATCGCAACAAGCGAAACAGATACTGAGAAAGAATCTTGTTTTGCGCACGTTAAGTTTAGTCGATATTTGGTGCCACTGCTCCCCGCAGTGCCTATGTACAGCGTGCCTAATATAGCCTAATATATGCTAGACGGAATATGCGTTATTTTGTTCCCTTATAACGCGCGTATTAATTTTAGGATAGCGAAATACAATTTAGCGTATGCGTTGGCACGCTAGAAACATCTACGAAAAAAAAGGTGTCATTTTACCTTGAAATAAACAAAGGGTAATGAACGAAATTATATTCCTGCAAGCGATGACGCATTTTTCCTTTCTTCATTTCTTTGTTCTCTTATTATAGAGGGTGCGGGCATCCTGATGATAGGGAAAGGCAGCAAGCATTGTTAAACAGGTTTAAAGGAATAACGGAAAAGCGCGAGAATAATAAGAAGAATCGCGCGGTAGCACGTATGGATGCAAAAGTTGAGTCCACACTTGTGATACCTGATATGGCTACATCCATTGTAAGTTCATTAATTGTTAATATACACAGAGAATCCAAATTATTGGCAGCCCATTGCGACACATACATTTATATAGCTCTAATTAAAGAAGTTCAGGAGGTTGCTTGAAACGTCAACAGGTCGCACTGAGTTTAACCCTGGTGTGTTGCATATGCGAGTATTTAAGCGAATCACGTAAAGAATTTTCAAGAGTGGGCTTATTTAAGGCACAAAGAAAGCTTTTGCGGCATCGCCACACCATTGGAGACACACGAGGGAAAACACATGAACTACGTTAAGTAATAAGATTGTCGTCACAATTTTTGTACTGAATTTTTCCTACATTTAGGGCTCAGCCCTAATAGCAATAGAAGTCATCTAGCTGCAGCCATTAGTTACAGCGTTTGTTAAGAGTTTTTAGAATTTCGAAAAAGTGACTGCACTCAGACTTGCTTCGCGACAAGTTAATGCCCTTCTGTACGTTAAAAGAGCGCCACGCTGCATTATAGAGCACGTAGGGGTACGTGCCAGAACACTACACTCGGTATCGCACGAATTATCACGTGACCCGCCAATGAGCCGGAGCAGCGATCAGCGGCGAGCAGGGAGGAACGCTCTCGGGGAACAACGCATGTCCTTTGTGTTGCAAGAGATGAAGGATTGATCCGGAGTGGTAGGATGTTTTTTTACGCTTTCTTCCACGCTGCCAGTTCTCGTTTCCCATGGCAAACACTTTCTTGCACTACTGGTTCACGAGTTAAATATTGCAGGCATCCTGTTTTATCTCCTGTACATGTTTATGTCTGCCCTTCCCGTGCAAAAGACTCGAAATATTCCATGCATGATCTCGCTACGACCCGTGTGATCAGGGAATGAGAGTCTGCTTGAGTGCACCAGCTCAGCAAGAGCTGCGTTTACATATTTTTCCCGTAGTCATGCTCGTGTAGTAGCGCTTTCGAAAGAAGAATTACTCCAAGCTGCAAGCAAGCTTTACGCTCTAACTATGGTTTATGTATCCAGGCTTTAGCGAATGTACTTAGGCCCGGGACATTAAACACGCGCCTATCTATAATCAGTGCTACCAATAAAACTGACAGCACCGGATCTTTGCATTGAAGAAAGACGAGATTCGAAATGGGGCTTAGTGTAATATTTGGAAATATTCTTTGTCTCAATAAAGTCAAGGGTTTACACTGAGAGGGTTGTTTCCGAATTCAGGTAATGTTTACAACCGTTTCATAATAAGGTACCGTCCCCTGCGACTATATATGCGAGGTCTACGTGGCCATAAATTTAAACGAAATGTCAGGTGGTGTAATCTTTATTATCACGACCTGTTTTTTGAAATCCATGGGTTAATGACTGACTATATTATTAACATAAACATTTCTAACAATGTGAGCATATAAGGACCAAAAAGCGCAAATTTTTAATTAAAAATGACACTTTGTCGCTAGGAAAGTTGTGAGCTGAAATCCTTAAGAGCTGTGTGCAACACCACGCTCTTTAGCTCCTAACATTATGTTTCGATGTACCAATGGCCATCGCAAGCGTTCTTGAGCATTTTTATGACTTATTACGTCTCATCTCTATCTAATCATCTGATTTATCTTGCATTATACAGAACTCATTTTATCGCTTTTAATTATTTTAGTGTCCCCAAGTGTGACGGGCATCGGAAATGCGCTCAGGGCAGACGCTACGCAAATTTGTTGTTCATAGGTGCGCTGCTCAAGAACACCGCCTCAAACAAAGAAGCGCCAGTGTAGTAGCTTCGAGCTTCAGCCTTATTTTACCTTTCTATCTTACCATTTTGAAGGTTTGTATTATGTTTCACAACAAAATCAGCCGTTTTAAAATACTCTCCAGTCGATAAAAGTCTACATTTCGGCTATGGTTGACTCGGTCACTAAAGTGTCAACTAAAGTGTCAACGGCCAGCCGCAAAAGCTTTTTGAAAGTGGGCCTTCAACCTAACTTACATACCTCGTGCGACAGCATCCCGACGGTAATATAATAAAGTATCACTTGAACCCCCCATGCGCGACGCCACAGCCGATGAAAGAGGGTGGTTTGTAAGCCTAAGTAAGAAATAAGTCAGCTTTTGAAAGCACGGCCTCGCCGTATAATTCGTGAACATCGATTGCAATCCCGACGACGTATCAAGAGCGGCCCATTAAAGTTAGTAGCGGCAATCACCAGCTAGACATCGCGTTTCCAATACGTTGGTTTTCTTCCTTCATAAATGATGTCTTATAGGAAATACCATCTACCAAAACTGGCTTCTCGTTTCTGCTGTAAAAAAATAAAAACAATAGAAAGTGCGACATAAATATCGTTGCTTTTGCTAAACAACGTCAATAATCTTTGAAACGCAGTTATTTGATCCATTTGCATAGTGTTACAATTGCGTTTACTTGAGGTATCACAGAGCAGGAGGGTGCATACACAAGTTTGATGGGCTGGCTTCGAACTGCAGGTACTGATGTGGGCTAACGTGACTTTATACATGTTGTCAAAGGATTTTAATATAACAATGAAAGCTAAGCCGGCGAGCCGTCTGTGTCACTCAACATAGAAGAATTTAAGTTTTGATGTCCGGCATAGGCAAGAAATTTTCTGATTGTGCGTCGTAAGTAAAGTGTTTCTGAGATTTTTGGTTCTTCATAGCTGCTTAGCTGTTTGGTTTATTTTTATATTCGGGGTGATCCAAAAGTTACAGGACTGACGCTTCAAAACCTCTTATGTATGCAAGAAAAGGGAAGAGAGGTGCTCGCTATGGCATACATGATGGACGCCAACAGCCACCGAAACTAGATTATTAATAGCAGACTAAAACTAACCACATGCCACCACTGGGATCTAAACCCATGACCTCCAAATTTCGCGTCCAGTGCTCTACTAGCTAAGCTACGGCGACGGCGGTCCAATCTTCTGCTCTCAGGGCTACTTGCTTGTAGTGTAAGTGAACCTTGAAAGTGCTCAACTGTGCCAACCTCGTCTATAGCTGCGGACGTAGTCCATCCTGTATTACCGTGAGTGCGACGTATACGAACGTGGTCGAACGGTGAGGGCGGAAGCTGTGTGAGAACCCTCTTATGCTACGTATTGCGTTAGGGCTTCCGGATTTCAGGCCCTCGTTAAAGTATTAAGCATACAAGTGAAGGTTGTTTTATTTCTTTTTGCTACACGGTAAAAACGGTTGAGGAAATCTTTCGAGAATATTCACTTCCATTCAGAAGGCGCCTCATAAGCGAAAGCGTATGGATCATTCTGTTGCTGTCTGATAACTGCCTCTAAAACAAGGATCTGTAAGACTGGACACGGGCTTTAGAATATTCAGAGGCTGGCGCTCAACGAAGAAGACGACGAGAAGCGCCGAACATTGCGAAGCTCGAGCGCCGAACACTGCGAAGCTCGAGCGCCGAACGCTCGGTCGCTCGTGCGTGCTCTGGACTGAACGCGGTCTCTGTTCTGTGCCTGGACGGTTCGGCTGGTTGTTCGTGACGCTGTGCTTATTACTGTGGTGTGCTGTGGTGTGCTGTGTGTGCTGTATTAGTAGTGTGCTGTGTTCTTATTACAAGTGGTGGAGGTGCCAACGATCCCTCGCCCTGGAGCTTCGCACCCGCGCATTGACTACCACATTTGCAATGCCTGAGACCGCCACCCAAACCTCTTCACCGCTTCCGTCGGCTGTCTTCTGTTCCGGCGCCGCGCGGCAGCGTGACCCGACCATCTTCAGCGGCACAGATGACACGGATGTGGAGGATTGGTTGGCCTCCGATGAACGCTTAAGCGCATACAACAAGTGGGACGATAGCGTCAAGCTCACCACGTTATCTTTTATCTGAGCGACGTAGCCAATCTCTGGTTTCGAAACCACGAGGCTGACATCTCAAGCTGGGCAGCTCTAAAAACCAGTCTGACAGAAGTCTTTGGCCGTCCCGCAGTGCGAAAGCTTCGCGCCGAGCAACGCTTGCGAAGTCGGGCCCAGCAAACCGGTGAAAACTTCACCAGTTATACAGAAGATGCGTCGACCTCTGCAAGCGTGTCAACCCTTCTATGAGCGAGGCCGACAAGATCAGACACATTATGAAAGGCATTGAGGATGATGCCTTCCAGATGCTCGTCGCCAAAGATCCCCAGACTGTCTCCGGTGTCATCGGCTACTGCCAAAGATTCGATGAGCTGCGCAAACAACGCCTTTCTACCCGGCGTGCAGGCTTACAGGAGGCCGCACTTTGCAGCTTGGCTCTGCCAGGGGACGGGGCTCTGGACCAACAGTCGCTCCTCCAGAGCATCCAGCAGTTTGTACGTGAGGAAGTCGCACGCCAGCTATCTTTGTCTACCTGCCCGCCTACGCCTGCGCCGTCGCTCACTCCCAACCTACAGCGTGTTATTGAGGAGCAGGTCGCTGAAGTCCTGCCACCTCCTTCTCAGCCACCCCTGATCGCGGCTCCTCTTACGTACGCCGATGCCGTGGTGCGGTCGCGGCCCTCACCTGCTGCCCCTGTCTACAGGCCACCTACCCGGCAGTTAGAACCCCAGCGACCTGCAACCCCACCTTACCGTCCGGTTGCCCGCCCCAGATCACAGCCGCAGCCACACAACCCTTGGCGCACACAAGACAACCGCCCTATTTGCTACGCCTGTGGCGTCGCTTGTCACGTTGCTCGTTTGTGTCGCAGTCGTGACCACCGTCCCTACGATTATAGGCGTGAGCCGACGTACGACCTTCCGCCTTCGTCCTCGCCTGCGTCACACTTGCCGCCTCCGGATTCTTCTTCTCCTAGTTACCATCTCCGCTCCCACCGCTCGCCGTCTCCTGGCCGTCGTTCCCGTTCCCCAATGCTCCGTCGCCAATCCGCCGTCCACGCGGAAAACTAACCACCGCCGTTCTGGAGGCAAGAACTGCGTCACCAGCGGCTCTCTCAAGATCTGTTTCTGCGCCTGCCAATATTATTACCGTTTTCGTTGAAGGAGTCGCTGTCGAAGCACTTGTTGACACTGACGCAGCCGTTTCGGTTGTCAGTCACATCCTCTGTCGCAGACTCAAAAAAGTGACGACGCCCCTTCCTCCCGTTTCTCTCCGGACGGCCAGCGCCCAGCACATTCGACCGTTAGCCGCCTGCACCGCCCGCCTGCTCATCGGGAACGTTCCCTACACAATCGAGTTCATCGTACTCGCCCGCTCCTCTCACGACGTTATCCTTGGCTGGGACTTCCTCTCCTCACATCACGCCCTTATTGAGTGCGCCGTGCTCAGCTTGACTTGTCGCCCTACAGTGACACCCCCTTGGACGTAACCGGTGCTGCTGCCGCTACTGTGGTTGTCTCAGAGGACACAGACGTTCCACCTTTCTCTTCAGTGCTGGTGCCTCTTTCTTGTGCTGCGCTCTCAGATGCAACAGTGATTTTAACCCCCTCTTTACGATGCGCTGACCAGAAGTATGTTTTGCTGCCTCATGCTGTGCTGACAATTGTTCGTGGCTCCTGCGCTATTTATGTGGCCAACCCGTTCTCCTGCCCTACCACTTTACTCCGTGGCCAATCGCTTGGTAGCGTTGCCGTTCTCGATCGCGCCTCCGCATACCCCCTCGTCGATAGCGCGGCCGGATTTCACGTCAGCGCCATTACGCCTGTTCCCATCACGAATCAGTCGTCTGTAGATATTTTTCACCGTTCCGTCGATGCCGTCCTGACGTCTACCCAACGCGACCAGCTTGTAGCCGTTCTGCAGCGTTTTCAAGCTTCGTTTGACTACAAGCAACCTTTCTTTGGCCGTACCACCACCGTTACCCACTGTATTGACACTGGAACCCATGCCCCTTTGCGCCAACGTCCGTACCGCGTGTCAGCCGCTGAGCGCAGCATCATTGACGCCCAGGTGACCGACATGTTCCAGCGTCACGTGATACAACCATCGCACAGCCCGTGGGCATCGCCAGTGGTTCTGGTCAAGAAAAAAGACGGTTCCATCCGTTTCTGCGTGGACTACCGTCGTCTGAATAAGATTACACGCAAGGACGTTTGCCCTCTCCCCCGTATCGACGATGCCCTTGACTGCCTGCAGGGCTCTGCGTTCTTTTCTTCATTGGACTTGCGCTCCGCTTACTGGCAGGTGCCAATGGCGGAAGCCGATCGCCCAAAAACTGCATTCGTCACACCCGACGGGCTCTATGAATTTAATGTCATGCCTTTCGGCCTCTGCAATGCACCCGCCACATTCGAGCGCGTGATGGACAACATACTCCGAGGGCTCAAATGGCACACATGCCTTTGTTATCTAGACGACGTTGTAATCTTTTCCCCGGACTTTTCGCCTCACCTCCAGCGCCTCGAGACTATTCTTCGCTGCCTGGCCGACGCTGGCCTCCAACTTAATTTGAAAAAGTGCCGCTTCGGAGCTCGGCAGCTCACCATTCTCGGTCATGCCGTATCGAAGGATGGCGTTCTCCCGGACCCGGCCAAGTTGCGAGCTGTGGCCGAATTTCCAAAGCGCACTTCTGTAAAAGACCTCCGCAGCTTCGTCGGCCTCTGCTCCTACTTCCGCCGCTTTGTCTGCAATTTTGCCACTATCGTCGACCCCCTGAACAAGCTTCTTTCCACCCACGACCTTTCGGTCTGGTCGCCAGCCTGTGATGAAGCGTTTATGACACTCTGTCGCCTCCTCACCACTCCACCAATTCTGCGTCACCTCGACCCTCTTTCTCCGACGGAACTCCACACCGATGCCAGTGGCGTCGGCCTCGGTGCCGTACTCGGTCAACGCAAGCAAGGCTTTGACGAATACATTGTCGCTTACGCTAGCCGCACACTCACAAATCCTGAAGCCAACTATTCTGTCACCGAGAAGGAGTGTTTAGCCATCCTTTGGGCGATCGTCAAATTTCGCTCCTACCTGTATGGGCGCCCTTTTGACGTTGTCACCGACCACCACGCCCTCTGCTGGCTGTCCTTTGAAAGATCCCTCTAGCCGACTGGCGCGATGGGCTCTGCGACTCCAAGAGTACGACATTCGCGTTATCTATCGTTCCGGCCGCAAACATGCCGATGCTGATGCCCTCTCACGTTCCCCTGTACCTTCTGAGGCAGTGCCTTGTATATCCGCCCTGTCTTCTTTGCACTTTGAGTTCGCTGATATGGCTTCCGAGCAACGCAAAGACCCGTGGATCACTTGCATTTTTGATCTCCTATCTGGCCAATCGTCTCAACCTCCTTCCCGTGCTCTCCGTCATCAGTCCCACCATTTCGCCATCCGAAACGAGCTCCTTTACCGCCGCAACTATCTCCCGGATGGTCGCAAGTGGCTTCTCGTCATTCCGACACATCTGCGCTCCTTCATTTGCCCTTCCTACCACGATGATCCCCAGTGTGCCCATGCCGGATTCTTGAAGACTTTCACCCGTCTACGACAGCGGTACTACTGGCGTGGGATGGCCCGTTACGTCCGCCAGTTCGTTCAGTCCTGCACCACATGCCAGCGACGAAAACATCCACCTCGCCGACCCGCCGCTCCTATGCAGCCGCTGCCTTGCCCAGTACAGCCCTTCGAGCGTGTTGGCATCGACCTCTACGGCCCTCTTCCCAGCACATCAACCGGGAACCGCTGGATCATCGTTGCCATCGACCACCTTACGCGTTACGCTGAAACATCGCCTTTACCATCCGCTACAGCCCACGACATTGCATCCGTCATTCTTCATCGCATCATTCTTCGCCACGGTGCGCCCAAAGAGCTGCTCAGTGATCGAGGTCCGGCCTTCCTCTCAGAAGTTGCAGAAGCTCTCCTTCAGGAATGCAACGTTGTTCACCGCACCAGCTCCGCCTACCATCCCCAGACAAATGGCATGGTTGAGCGTTTTAATCGCACCATCGGCGACATGCTGGCCATGTATGTTGCTTCCGGCCATTGAAACTGGGACCGCGTTCTCCCTTTTGTCACATACGCTTATGACTCCGCTGCTCAATCCACGACCGGATTCTCTCCGTACTTTCTCCTGTACGGCCGTGAGCCTCCTTGCACAATGGACACCATTCTACATTACCGCCCTGATGCTTCCGAATTTACAACTCTTCCTCAAGCCGCAACTTATGCCGAAGAATGCCGACAGCTTGCCCGGTCCTTCACTTCTCACGCCCAGCAGCAGCAGAAAAGCACCCGTGATCCCCCTGCACTTCCACCCGCTTACTTCCTGACTCTTTGGTCTGGCTCTGGGTACCCTCCTCAGGTCCCGGCCTTTCCTCCAAACTTGTTAGCAAGTACCAGGGACCCTACCGTATTCTTCAGCAGACATCCCCCGTCAATTAACTCATCGAACCCCTTACGACATCCCCTGATCATCACCGCCGAGGCCGCGAAATTGTCCATACGACCCGTCTCAATCCTTACTACGATCCCGCCGTCGTCACATCGCCCTAGGCCGCCAGGATGGCGCCCTTTCGCCCGGGGGGAATTGTAAGACTGGACACGGGCTTTAGAATATTCAGAGGCTGGCGCTCAACGAAGAAGACGACGAGAAGCGCCGAACACTCCGAAGCTCGAGCGCTGAACGCTCGGTCGCTCATGCGTGCTCTGGACTGAACGCGGTCTCTGTTCTGTGCCTGGACGGTTCGGCTGGTTGTTCGTGACGCTGTGCTTATTACTGTGCTGTGCTCTTATTACTGTGCTGGGCTGTGGTGTGCTGTGTGTGCTGTATTAGTAGTGTCCTGTGTTCTTATTACAGATCCATGAAACCATGTTTTCGACAGCCGCCCATACTTTTAGCTATTCTTTTCTTTCTGTCCACTATAAATCAGGCCTCATATGAGTTTTTATTATGCGTCTCTGAAATCTATTTGCCTTCTGCCTGGTGATGAAATCTATAGTTGTGAAGACACAACCCACGCTCGGCTTATAAAGCCTTAAAAGCTTTTAAAATTTTTAGTCCTCGCACGTGCGGTGAAATCGCATTCCTTTGCACGGGCTTTGCGTTTCGAAAACAAATGTAATTTATTGCCCTGTATGCATTAAAAGTAAAGTAATAAATTTACCTTTAGCCTTGAGGACTGCTACCTCTACTAGTGCTAAGTGAATATAGAAGCCATCTGCGGCTTGTTTGTTGTTTCGTAGTTTAAACCTTTTCGATTATACACTTTTAAGAGGCCCTGAGTTGAGAGCAGGTTTTGGTGCATCCAGTGTGTGCACGGCGCAAATTCCCAAAATGCTTTTTTTACGCATGGTTGCACTGCTAACTTGTGTTGCAGTGAAACTTAGTTTTACTGCTCTAACTCCCGTCGTATGAAAGCTCTTTTCCGATAGTATTTCCTTGGAAAATGGAGGAAGCTTTATCCACAAAGGAAGTTTTACTAGCAAGAAAAAAATTGATATTGTTTACTATCCAACCTGCAGAGCAGAACCGGGGTATGCGCCTCCAAAGTGGCCGCTAAGCAGTAGTACTAAAACGCGCTATCCGAGCGCATTTTCATAGCTCATGCCGACGCTCATACCGATTGATCCAGATTTGTAGCGAGCTCCGCAAACGACTACTTGGCCATTTCCATTTCCAATGTCTTAACGCCAAGGGCTGTACACATACAAAAACAAAAATAGCTTTTTAAATTCCTCGGTGACTCGTGTGCTTCCGGGTAAACTTTCCACATGCGTATTTTGCTGCATTACATTAAAAATACCATCAAGGTGCATATCATCACCTTTTTTCCAGTTCCTATTAGGCATTTCGTGTTGCACCAGAGAATTTCTCTTTCGATGGCGATAACAAAGCTAAACGTTTAGACGGCATGCGATGTCCGGACCATAGCGGCACTGAAGATAAGGAAAGTCTAACAAAATGACTACTGTTTCCCGGGGCCAAGTTGGTTAGGCAAGATTTTGCTGGATACTAAAACGCGCTGTTGCTCTTGGCAGCTATTAAACCTCATTAGCACTGCGAAATATGTACAGCATTAACAGAAATGTTTATTCGCAACTTCCGATCGGGAGAATTAAAGTGTTGTCGGGTAAAACTCACAAACGAACCGGCAGATAGCCCTCAAAGGAGGGCCTCAACCCAATGGCGTCGACCGATTTTCATGACGCCTGCAGTTGCTGCGATTAAGCCGTGGTTAAGGCCCTTTCATCTGCTTCCCTGAGATGTCACGCTAGGAGGTAAATGAGGATTAACCAAGACTTCATGAGAATCGGTCGAGGCCATTGGCTAAAGGGCTTCCTATGTGGTGAATTTCCTGCTTCGTTCTTGAGTTGTATCTGGCTACAGAAGTCCTAACACACTACGGGCATGTTGAAATGGCCTTCGTTGAACTCACGTCTCGTGCTGGGACAATTTTGTTCTCACACAAAATTTTCACAAAGTTTTCGAGACCGAAATAGCGTGTGTATAAACCTACCAATTCCCAATAAGCTTTGCCTTGTATTTTAATTGCCTGTGCTTAGAGTTGTAGCGGCGAAAACAGCCCGCCTAGAACCGGACAGTGAGGAGAAGATATGGAGAGAAAAGTGTTGGTTTCGCTGTAGTCATCTACGAACTGGCCCAGCTACTTTCAGAAGCTGTTTGTTTAGGACGTATGCTCCCCGGCACTTTTTGCTACGTGTTATGCTTCTGTTCTCTTTCCATAGCGGTCCGTTTGTGCAGCCACATTGCTAAGAAAGTGGCCATCATCCCATCCGAAAAGAGAACTAAACTCAATGTCTTTTGTCTAATGTGCGCCTTTCACCAAGAAAGATTTATTGATACCCTCACAGCTTTCCACAGTTGAATAACATAAGCACATTAAGAAGATAATGAGTACAAAGCACATAAACTACTATTAAATTAGCACATATACATAAAAACAAGAACACCAAAGCACGAAAAAATAAAGAAAAATGTGTCAAAAATAACACGGTAAAAATGCTATCTATGTGGAGGAATGAACATAGTGTTTTAAGTTGGTGCTTCTACAATGTGCATTGGAAGAATCGCTCTTTCCCAAGAGCGGACTATTAATATGAGCTGTGATATAAGACTGAGGTCCTAACTTTGTGCAATTCATGGATACGTGAAAAGGAGCGCTTCTCGAACGAAAGCAAAAATAACTGTCGTGTATAATCAAAAATATTTTACACAATGTTATTGAACTTCACTTTCAAACAATAGCATAGCCGTGACACACAAGCTCTAAAAATGGCGCTTTCTAGGGGCGAATACTTAACACAAGCCTCATCCTTTACAAGGAACATTGAAATGTAGTGGAAATGTACAGCGCAAATACAGACAAGGACACAAGAAAGAATGACATGGAACACAAGAGCGCTCGTGTGTTCCATGTCATTCTTTCTTGTGTCCTTGTCTGTATTTGCGCTGTACATTTCCATTATGAATCACCAACACGCCCAGCCTGCCAACTTATTGAAATGTAATATTCAATCTTGTAATTTCGGATTAGCAGCGTAATAGCTTTTCAGCTATGATGGGTATATAAACTAATTGTTTCTTCGAATGCGGCCAGGGCGAACAAACAGGGCGAACGCGGGTCGATGCATTGCGACGCGTCGTTGGCGATGCGTCGATGCAAGCGACGCAAGGGAGCCAGGTGGTAGTAGGAGCGGAGAGGAACAAAGGGAGACGCCGCTGGTCCCCCGTCAACAGCCCGAAGAACTTGGAAGCAGGAGGAAAGACGTAGTCAGGTCCCATCGACGGCGTCACGAAATGCCGGAGGCTTAAAGCAGGCTATCCAAAGCACGGACCCTCAGTCCAGCGGCTGCCACCTCCACACTTGCAAAGAACGCAGGAGGCTTGCGTCGATGGTCCAAGGGAGGTCACGGCAGCACAGACCCAACGTCCGACGGCTGCCACCTCAATGCTTGAATGACACGATACGCACGGTGGCAGAAGGGGAGGAGATCGCTGTGGCGCTTGCAGCGGTCGAAGCCTACCGCAGAAACAAGCCACAGATTATATTAACGGACTCCAAAACGGCCTGCAGACGATATCAGAAAGGAAGGATCTGCAGGGAGGCCCTACGCATCCTCCTCGGCGCGAGAGCCTCGGGATTCAAAGCGAAGCAAAAGGTCTTCTGGGTACCGGCACACACCGGAGTCGAGGGCAACTCGAGGGCTGACAGCCAGGTTCGCGAGATCACGCACCGAGCCTTGCTGACGGAGGACCTCGAGAGCCCCTCGATGGTGGACCCGACGTACGCAGACATCCTAAATCACTACAGAGGCTGCAGGTTCATGTAACCCCCGCCCCACAAACTCCTCACACAGCAAGAAGCGGTCAGCTGGAGGAGGCTGCAGACTGGCACCTTCTTTAACTTACACGTCCTAAGCAAAATGTTCCCCACCCAGTACAGCGACAGCTGCCCCTGGTGCGGGGACGTCCCGACACTTTACCACGTCAAATGGGAGTGTAAACACAATTACACCTTCCACAAACAGACTAACCCGAGTGCGGAGCAATCGGAGGGCCTGCTCACCAGCAGCGAGCTCACCGCCCAAAGGGCATTGGTGCAGCACGCGTGCGAGGTGGCCAGGACCAGTGGAGCCCTGGAATGAGGGACCACCCTTGCTAAGGAGCCCCCGACGGCGGCGGCGGCTGCGGCAAGCGCCAAGACGCAGCTGCAAGGAGACTCTCCGGAACTGACCAAAAGAATTCAATAAAGTTTTTCATTCATTCATTCATTCGCTGCGCTGTCTCCCATCACACCTCGGTTTTCTGACACGTCAGCTCTCCGCTCCTCGTGCTCGCCACGCTCTTTGTCGCCGTCGCCTCGCACACACCATTCGCACGCGCACACGCGTAGCGCTGGGCTGGCACGTGTATCGCTCCGCTGTCCGACGCACCACTGTGGACGCACCGCGTTAGAAAATAACCCGACCATTTTGTGTGCACATCACACATGTCTTTTCTCGAAGAGGTTCAAGCTGCACATTCTTGTTGAGCTTACAATGGTCGAAATCAGTATTCATTGATATAAATTTTGAAATTAAATGTTATATTACCGTTTATGGGGTCTGTAGTGCGGTATTAGACAGTACCGCTCCATCCACCAGCTCGTACAACAGATGTGGCCACGAAGAGCAACACACCGAGGATAGCCAGCAGGCAAAGGTGTTTATTAGGGAACTCCCCAAACGGATGGCCTTGTGGGTAGCACTGGTGGCAGGCAGACGAGCAAAGCGTACGGAGTGGCGTCACATTGACAGCTGCGGTTCCCCGCACCGACCCGTGTGCCTGTATCGCTGTCGGTCCTTCGTCTCTCGCCAACTCGCGTGCTGGCTAAGAGAAGAGGTAGGGTGGAGGAGGGCCAGCTTCCCCGGCCTTCTTCGCTGTCGCTCGGAGAGAAGCCAGGGGTGGGGTAGTGGATGCAGACTGGGTGTTGTCACGAGAGAGCAGCTCCGGCGGCCAAGCAAAAGACTGATTCCCACATGATTCAGCTTGCAGTATATACCAGGTGAAAAAATAAATGAGACCATAAAGCAGCGTTTAGTTCAACAACAAGTCAGTGCTGCAGGAAGTTCTACGCCACCTTATGGCCATTTCCACTGGTCGTGCTGGAGCAGCTTTTCTTGCTCCGCGACGACAAATTCGAGTTCCACTGGTCGACCTGGACCGACGGCGCGAATTCCGCTGGTCGTTTGGAGCAACTCCGTTCCATACGGAGCGCACTAGGTTGATCCGCCGACCAGCGGCGGATCTCACCGGAACTTGTAGTCGGCGATGTCGTCACTGCCTAAACACACATGTGATTTTTGGCTATTTTTAGCGCGTGCAGGAATGTCAGCGGGGAACACTGAGCGCTGTTTCGCGCGCGCGCGCGTTTAGCGCGCGTATGTCGTCTTTGTCACCTGCATCGTAGCGGTTACAAATCTCAATTATGGCATCTTATGGAATGGCAAAAGCCCTCCCGCTGTCTGATGGGCGCTCGTCAGAATCCGAGTGCGCAAACTCCGAGAGCAGCAGCGACCACGAAAAGTACCTCTTCAAAGCATTTTTCGAGGAACATTTCGCAGAAGCCCCTGCGAAGGGCAATTTCCTCGTTGGAAATTGCCCGTAAGCACTCTGCAGACATATTCATTTGTGAGCTTACCTAGAGCATAACTGTGCTCCTCACTGCCTACGAGGTTCGCCAAAATGCGGTACAGCGCAGGCGTAGCATGAACAAAGCGACTGGTAGGTTCCCTCGCGAAACAAATGCCTGCTCACCGCTATACTCGCCGCATCTCGTCGTGTCCATCACGCGTATTTGGCGCCAGAATTGCCAGACCTCAACTTCCGGAACCAGTAATTCCGCTGGTGCTCTACATGTTCCGCTGGTCGACAACGGTCGCTGTGCTCTGAGGCGATTTGGGGCGCTCTTTTGCGATTCGAGCGCCTCGCTTCGGATCCACCAGTGGAATGCGCCATTAGAAAGCCACGTTTCTTTCTCGCACTATATCACCCTTCTGTTTCTAGAACGGCAAGGTTATGATTAACTGGAAACAGGAAGGACACATCGCCTTTAGGAGAGTGGTTGCATGGCTGTATTGGTCTCATATATGCACACCAAAACAAAATGGCGCTAATATTTCCTCACTTTGTAATAATATCCGCACAAAAACCGTAGACATAGCATGCCAAAATAACAGAAGGGTCCGAAGGGTAATAAAGGTGAGCAAGTTGTGAAAACCTAGGGTGGGGACATTAGAACGCCACACGCATGAAAACGCGCGTGAAGTCAGAGGAACTTAATGGCTTCATGGAGAGAAACTTTTGGTTTTGATCGCTTCATGGAGAGAAACTTTTGGTTCTGAACAGAAGACGGCCACTAGCTTAAGTGGCGGGCTGAACATAGCATGCCTCCTAGAAATCTCAAAAGGAACTGATACTACAGCTGGGGCCTGGTCGTTTGAGCATCGTTCCGCTTCTCGGCGGTGCGCGGTTCCATCCCCTATGGCACCGCGTAGCCACTGACGATATCATAGGTACGAGTTTTCCTTAGCCTAGCTCTCGCCTTATCTGGAGTGGAATGCTTGAGAAATAGGTTTTTGACTCCGAAAATACCTCGTCCTATGGTGGTTTTAAAGAAAAAGCTGCCCTTGGGCCATGAATACTCCTCATCAGCATAAACGTAACTGGCTTTGACAACAGATTGTGCAGGCCTCATGTCACCAAACTGCATTACAGAAAGTTTGCCTCATGCATGTAGGATGTTTCGCTTATGGTAGATCCGAATAAGTTTTCATACAGAATACGAAGTGCTTGTCTGATCATGGTGGCTCTGCTTAAGATAATTTTTTTTCAGGGGCAAGTCATTTCATGCAAAGGACATTCACGCTCCTACTTCGGGGCGATTACGCGGAAATTGTGCACAAACAGGCACCGACGTTACAAATCACCTTCAACTGTGGTAAAACTTCTTGCTGAGTGAATAAAAAACTCAGAACGACTAAAACACGAATGGACCCGCCTTTCTCATTAGATTCCCTGTCAAGCAAAGCACCAGTTGCGTTTTCTTTAAAGACAACAACGCGAGTAGCAAAGATATGGCGCTGCTTTCCTTCGCTTCAAACGTGCGTGATGGCTACCTTAGCGTTTCTGTATACTAGACCGAAGCCAAGTGCTTTGTGGGCACGTTCTTTGCTGCTTTCAGAAGTAGAAAAGAAAAATAATTATGAGGCAGTGTTTTATCAGTCTCTGCATAATTTAGCAGGTGTTCATACTAGTTGCTGCGCCGCTGTCGCCTCAGAGGTTGAAAAGAACAAACAGCCGTACATCACTTTCCTAACAGTGTTGCTTTCTACAGGAACATTTGCCCATGTCACCACTTTCGCTCGCACTGATGCTAATGGCTTCCGATAAAGCATACCTTCATGAAAAGAGCTTTGAAGGTTGCGGTAACTGTCAGCACACGGGGATATGTATTTGCCCGTCGCATGACGCTACTGAACAAACACCGACATTCCCATTAGCAGATTACGCATTCTCTTTGTCGAAAGCTATGTAGTGCACCAAAGAAAACCTTAGTATAGAAGAAAAACTGCAACTCGTTTCCCTGTGTTGGTCGTTTTCGTTCCTCTTCCACCCGTTCTGTCCCATTCACGCAGCCCTATCTTTTATCGTTTCCCCTATTCTAAACCTTGCTTACTACGTCAGACGTCAGACGCTCGGTCATTAAAACATAAATATCTTTCACAAGGCCATTAAGAATGTAGAACACATTAATCACGACTAGCTGCCGAAATCGCTTTGGGAAAGTGCATCATGAACAATGCAAGAGCCATTCCTAACTTGCCTTCCTATAGCGGTACTGCAAGTCGTACATTTCAACTTCGCAATGCAGCCCACTATGTGTCTTAGGGCACATGGAATTTTGTTTTTGATTTTGCTTTCGTTCCCTCAGTGAACGCAGCATGGGAGGTATCAAAGAATGAGCGCTTTCGTAACTGGCCGCAAAGTGCAGCTTTCCCAGTAAGGCGCCATTAAGATAGCATTAAGACATGTTGGGACTTGCTAGTGCAATTGTTTTATGGTTGCCTGCGTAAATGTTTTCCGCGTGCAGAACATACCAGTTAGAAAATTGTGTTTGGTGCGCAAGGAACGCAAGAAATATATGAAGGCGATCGTCCTTCCAAATTACACGCCGCCGGATAAAAATTACAAGAAGCCGTACAACAAAAGGAGTGAGAAAGGGAAAACCTGTACGGCTTGTCAACCAACCGGAGAAGAATAAGCGAAAGTAAACGCTACATCACACCAACCATTTGTTATGCTAAATGATATGCAACCAATATCTAGTGATGTATGTTCGCGTGCGCATTCCTGATGCCCTCTGCTATTCACAATGCGTTTTTCTTTGTGCATATTTTTGTATGAGCATATATACAAGTTTCGTTGCTTTGCTTTTTTAATCAGTCTTCCTCTGTTGTTGCCATTTGTTAGTTTTTTAGATATATTTTTGCATTATGTTTTAAGATTCTGCCAATAATTTGTTGCAGTTTCGTATGTACACATATTTATGCTTATTATTCCATGAATCATATAATGCATCTAGTTCATCAAAAATATTCTTTCCGGGTTTTTAGTATTGTTTGATTATAATACTCTCCTTTCGCAATCTGTAATTGATGTTTTAATGGGACATTACAGTAACTGCGTACAAAACAAAAGCGATCACCGAAATATATCAAAAGAGCCCACACGGAAACATACACGTCATATTTGTCGTTGCGCAAAAGACGTGGAAGGCTTCTCAGTTCTGCCTTTAGAGTGCTTAGCGGAAAACAATCTGCAAAAAAAGAGTGGCTGCCAGGCTCTCTTGGAACTCTGCCACGAGGATTGTGCAACGTTGCAAACTGCGTTCACTCCCGCTCTGCTAATTGCCTACATTGTCCTCAGCTGAAAATAAAGAAGAAAAGGAGCCGTGAGCGTAGAGCCACATTATAGCCTCGCACTCGTCTCAGTTTGATTGGTTTATTGATGCCGATGCTTGGAAACAGCGAATAAACAGTGCATGTCATACTCACTTAAGCGCTCATCTGTGCAATTTTACCCTGAAAAAATTGGTATTCCCTTATCAAGGCCATCAGCCTCCTTTTTATAGATGTAGTAGTCGAATAGAAAAATTAACAGGCTTGTCTTGAGCAGCTTCCAAGGAATACGCTATCGCCGCCAGCAAAACCACTAATTTGAATACAAGCACTTCAAAGTACATGTCATTTTGTTTGTATTGGACGGTAAAGAAACACAGGAGATATCAGAGGTATCAGAAGCCCAAATTTATTTTTATCGCCAAGATTTTTCCTTATGACGCAGTACAAAAGTGCTGTCATGGAAACTACCCAAAGCGGGACTTCCTGCGGTGTGAACAGCGTAGGCTTTGACGACGTAGTGAATCGTAGCTTAAACCGGCTTTGTTCTCTTTGTGAATCACAATGTTACTAGACTACAACTGACCCGCAATGAATATTTGGACAAACGAGCGGACGCGGCAGTGAACTAACTGTACGAAGTTACGTGATCAACAGGGTCTTATGGTGCGGCGACCACTTTAGGTGGCCGGAATTAGGAGCGACTGCAGATGTCATTTGATTACCTGGGAAGAGGGAAGACTCTGTATTCCTTTTCTTCCGCTTGATTCCTCTTCATTCATTCGCAGCTGGTTTCCTTCGCTTACATCTGAGTGAGAAAACGGCGACTTATCACTTACTGTTTTGAAAAAGACAGCGAAACATTTGCAGCGCTTTTTCGGCAGAAGAACCCAACCAAGTTCAAAGGAATGAACGGATTTCTTGAGTAGCACCTGGGATTTCCAGCTTTTCAAATTTCCCATTTGTGGACTTTTTTCTTTCTGTGCATTTAAATCATAGCTTTATTTAGACGTCATTCAGCCGTCGTTAGGAGCAGTCGTTGTAGCCCGACGCACGGTACCTCTATTGGTTTCCCTGCACGGCAGCAATTCTGGCCATTAGAGCATCACTTATAACTTTCACTTCACTGAAACTATGACATCCGTTTCTTATAACGTCTCTTCACTTAAGCGTTTGTGCCTTTAAGCCAATGAGCAATGACAGAATGAAGCGCGACTAATGTCGCAATCCTAGCATCCCTGCATCTCCTCTGGCAGTTTTCTACAGATGAACGTCGAGGCATGGACAAGCACGTGGAGCAACCAAGCTTAAATTCGCGGAGCTACGAAATGAGGTTTACAGTCATTGATCAAAAGGACTGATGTACAAGCTACAAACATAAATGCGCAGGGATTGTTTTGCAAGGCCTCAGGCGTAGAGAACATTGGTTTAAGAGTTTGTTAGAGCGCGCGTAACTTTGGGAGACTCGATGGAAGCATTATGCGTTAAGAAACCAACAGGAGATGCTGAAATCGAGGACAAGGAATGGATGTGGGCAAGGCATGCAAAGCGGGGACGAGATAACCAGTGGTCAACGAGGTTACTGGAGTGGACACAGCAGAGCGGCAGGAAATCAAAAGGGCCAATGAGATTTCTGAATAGTCTTCGATAGGATGATAACTTGGTCGAGTTTCATATAAGTAGTGCGCGGGTATAATCTTGCCGGTTAGACCCCAGACCGTCTGCGTGGTAATCGTGTGGCCATTGAGCATTTAGGCTTCATGCGGCGGGCTTGGCAGCCCATCAATGACCCGAATTCACAAATATTTGCAAAGTGCTTATTTTCTTCGCAAAAAAAAGAAATTTAGGCTGGTATATTCGTACCAATTCCCCATTCAAAACAACACACACGAAGCGCCTTGTTCGACAGATAAGAAACGACAGAAAATAAGATGTCGTTAAGCCGACACCATCTCTAACGTCTTCTTTTGGCTGTTGTTTGCCGCATGGGTTTATCTGCGCATCCTTACCCATAACGTGGCACTTCAGAGGGGCAATCAGTACATGTAGCCCCTTAGTCGAGCATTCCAAAGCAGTACTAGTTCCGACGCTGTGCACGCCAGATTTCGCAGATCGCACTGTGCACCATCCGGCCGAACTCTATTGTTCCATCCCCTACCATCATCTGTTGTCGCTGAGCGGGATAGCGTTTGCTTGGAGGGGCTGTCTTTTAGTATAGCTTGAAGCCTGTATTTATGACACGGTGTTCATAACTTTTAGTCTCTAGTTCCGCGTTTCTTGCAGAAGGTATCCGCGCAGCTTGCAAAGCATATACACTTCTTATTGAGCTTCAAAGCATGTGCTAGTGAATTCTATGTAGTGCGCCCCATAATAGTTCATAATTTACTGCCAAAGGAATCATTTGTTACGGGCTGGCCAGTACATGTAAGGCTTATTTTAATTTATTTTCCAGCTTTTGACTTATTTAATTGCTATGAGTTGTTTTATTTCTGTGTTTCTGTTCTATTTTGCTTGTTCCTGTATTGCCTCATCGGAGTTGTCACGTATCAGCGTGCGACTCTGTTTACAACGTATCGTCGAAAATATGTCAAACTTGTTTGTGTCCCTTGGTTAATATTCTTGCATCAAACAAAGTCTTCTAGGAAACTTCATGTGCAAAGCTCGTAAAACAGAGTGGATAATCACGCAGCTTTTTATACCATTCGTAGATTGCAGAATAAGACTGCTAATTTCAGAGCGAGCCCTCGTCGCCACGCTACAGTTGCTGGCACCCTGTTACCGAGCTAGCAAATATTCGGAGCATGTTGCAGCGCAGTCGTCTACCAGGTATAAAAAAGTGTCATCCTTCGTAAAACTTATCAGATTATTTGCCTTAAATGCGTCAGTTGGAGCAACCCGAAGAAAACTGAAGCCGTTGATAAGCAGTTCATAGACAGCATCGTGCGATTAGTCCTCTGCTTTATAGTTCTATAGTGCTCACGGTTGCGTCTACTGCAGTTGAAAATTTCTTAAGAGCTCGAATATTTTTTTCCTTTTTTTGCAACTTCCCGCTGGTATGGCCCAGTAGAGACGCATCAAGTGAAGCTGCAGCAGCCGGACTTGAAAGAATGCGAATTGGAAATTCGTTGATATTGTTGTGCACATGAAAATGTGATAGATAAAATGGAATAAAATGGCGCCCTCTTTTGCCTGCCAAAACCTTGTTGCTTTCTGCAGTTCATTCAGGGCTCGAAATATCACAATCATCATAACCGCATGTTTCAGTTATCATTAATTGCCGGGTTTAAAGGAAGCTGGTCAATCAAACACTCGAGATTTCCTGCTTTGCCTATAACAGAGCGAACAATAAAATGCGAAACAGACGACTGTAGGGTATTGGAAGGAATTATTCTTTGCACAACGAAGTTATGGTAATTCATGATTACTGACCGAGGCCAACCACAGGGAACGATACCATATCGCGTACTTTCACAAGGTACTGCTCCCGAGCTGTCTGTACCGCGCTAGAACCGTCACTTTGCTTTGCGAAGATTTTGCCCATGTAGGTCCAGACGGTCTTCCAATTACACAGATGTTTAAGCTCTTTAGTCGTGCCGAGAAATTTCTTTAAAGCAGGGTACAAGTGCTTACTCAGGTACGCTGGTACTGAATTGTAATTTCCGAAGTCTTGGTTACTGAGTCGCGTTTTCTTTGCATTTACCTGCACTGCGTCACGATTTGGTCGGGACCTGTACGGAACAATGATGTTGAATGTTTCAATGTCTCGAGTGAGGACATGATGACATTGCTGGACCTCGCTCCCGCTCTCAGCAATTGGATCACTTATCACCACTCTTAGCCTGGAAACAGTGTTCACAACGTTCTCAACTTCCTCCTTAACGGCGCCTTGTATCTCGAGTTTAGCGTTCCTTGATTGCAGCTCTAGAGAGACTATACGCTCTTCCGACTCCTCACTTTATGTTCTTAGCTGAAAGCCAGTCGGTTCCAGGTGACTGACCTGGGTTTAGTTCTTCGATGTTTTTTTGTTACTACCTAGGATGAAATAGGTCTCTCTAACAACTTTATTGTTTCGTCGCTTAATCATGATATTAGTGGCAAGCCTACCTTTTGAAACTCTCCAGTTTTGACTTGCTCTTGTTTCCAGGCTGCAATTACGCTTGAAAACATCAGTCGCCTATATGTTGGGTTGAAAAACGACGGCTTCATGGCTGACGATGCGCGCGTAGAAGCAAGAAATAAATCCCAGAGACAGAAACGCAAGATAACGCTACGTATTCGGCGATAAGTCCGACGTATTCAGGAAAAAACGAACAAGAAGGGATCACAAGGGGAGAAAAGATGTTTTGGGGTTATTTTCGCCCGGCGCGAGCTTAGGCCACGGCGGAGTGGTAGCATGTCCGCCTTAGCAAGCAGTGTACATGAGCCGAGAAGCGACGAAAGCAGAAGTTCTTGTTGAGAGGCGTCCCTAGCATGTAGACCGGCCAAGACTTCCGGGTGCTATTTTCTGCTCGGCCGTCGAGGAAACATTACCACTGGACGACGTTTCCTTTGAAATTGACGTTGATTATTTTCTCGCATTTTGGACAATGCCGCAACACTGGCGCAACACCACGGGTGATAAATGTATATTTCATATGCGTGGGCGTGCCAACAAAACACACGGCAGCCCACATGCATACCTGCTCTATGGTACTCTATGTGTAACATGGAGTAGGCAGCAATTTTTCCAAGCGAGGAAGCTTCACACAAAATGCCATTTCATCAGCATTTTCCATATAGTTTCCTGCAAGAAACAAATAATTGATGAAGCGTAGGAGAAAAAAAAAACTAAACACCATTTCACGTTAAAACTTAAGCTGTATGAGAAAGTTTTGTCGAGCGCGCAGGCCGTTGAACACAGAGGACAAGGTGCGGTAAAACGACAGATGCTGGGCTGGTGCGGGACCTGTCAATTTTATTACTTTTTCATTCAGCTTTACACAACTCTTTTTCGGTAACTGGGTATATTTGCTTCTCACCAGTGCTGCATGCTCGACAAAACAGGAACTTTCCACTCGCTTGTCCGGTAAGCACAGAAAACAAGTCCAATAACATAACCAACTAAAAAATACGACTCGCAACATCCCGCTCAAGACCGCAATCAGAATAACAACAGCCGGGTCTGTTGGAGTGATGACCGCAGTCTCTTATGAAACTTCGTATGGGAGAAAATGTGAACAAATGAATTCCAGGCACCTCACTTGGGTGCGTTAGTGTGCGCAACAATGTTCCGAAAAACTGAAGGTCATGTGCTTACGCTTTCGGTCATTAGAACGCAGTAGAATATGATGCAAGGTAAAGCACAGAAAAAAAGAAAGGGCCTGAACACTGGGGTCGCATAACCGCTGTATTTTAATTTTAATGTGCTCTAAACACAAATTTAAAAAATTAATCCCGGTCACCCTCATTTGATGCTGTAGCTAGTTATTCCAGCTTTTTGTCGCGTTTCACTGGTTTCGCTGCACTTAAGTAAAGCGCACATTTCAAAACTGTACATGACTTTTATATCAACCCCCCCCCCTTCCCCCGCCCCCCGCCCCTTATAGAACATCAAGGGACTCGCATCGATTTTTTTTGTCTGTTATGAGCGCACCGAGGGTATCATTTCATTCGGAAACGAATAATCAGACAGCAGTTAGATGTGGTATCTAATGTATTCTCAAATATTCTTGAAAGAAGTATCCGCGACACCAAACAGCGCACACTCTAAAGTTCTGCCATGTGGCAATTAGTGGGTTTTATAACATTTTACAGTTCAATAAAAGAAATATCTAAATGATGCATGCAGCCAGAATGACTAAACGAGTAACGTAAACAGCGGCTTCACGCGCCTTGGGCCTTGAAAAAAGGCTGCACTGACTTTGTGCTGAAAATAGGCCTTTTTCTGCAGCTTATGCAATGGTGCGAAACACAGTGCATCGTCCTTTCTGGTCTTCTTTCTGCCTCTCATGGCACTGTCTCGTTGCACTGCTATTTTAAAAACATGACCTTAAGTAAAACTTCTTTTTATTTCCGAGGCAGTTCTTCTAAATGTGCTGTTTTGCTACGTGGTTATAACACAGCCTTGCTATATTTGCTTAGCAGGACAAAGGCTATTATTGTAGTTAAAAAGCCCTACATCTTCCAACACGTGACTGGACTCAGATTCCTTGGCCCGCCACTTTCTCTATAAAAAAGCAATGATGCTTCAGAACGTATATATCAAAGAAAACGATGAAAATACGGCATCAAGCCTTTCCCGTCGCCGTAGTGTATCATGCGCGTTTGTGACCGATTATGCGTTGTTGATATGCGTACTTTTAGGCATGAAATGCTTTTAGTTCCCATACTCAGCTAATTAAGGCTAACGTGATCCGGAAATCACGGCGAAAACAAGAGGGAACAGGAAACCGAACCCTAAGGCCAAACGCTTCTGAAGAATTCCTAGTTTTTCCCCAGTATATGATATCCAGCAGAAAGAAACCTTGAGTCCCGAGTGCGATTTGAACCAGCACCGGAGAAAGCTATGTTGCTTCTTTTCCGGGCGCAAGACAACTCAGTCACTTCCGCAGATTTTTTTTCTATTACACGAGGAAACTGCAGAAAAAGCAAGAATCCCAACATACTCACGCCTTAAATCATCATCATCATCAGCATGACTAAACGCACTGCATGTAAAAGGCCTCTCCCATGTCTCTCTCTGTCCTTTGTCATCTGCGGCCACCGTATCCCCACAAAGTTTTAAATCTCATCCGCCCACCCAACCTTCCGCCGCCTCCTGCGGCGCTTGCCTTCTCTCGGAATCCTCTCTGTTACCCCTAAGGAGCAGCGGTTATCTTGCCTTCGCATTACATGCCCTGCCCAAGCCCATTTTTTTCTCTTTATTTCGACTATAATGTCATTAACGTACTGTAAATCACCGGCCTGTATAATACGGGCCCGTCATACCCGCGCACTTCGCTCTAATCACGAACATAAAAAGTCTGAGAGGCACACGCATGCGTCCAGATATGCTAACGGCGTTGGAGGATCTCCAAGTGCAGCACATAGTGACCCCAACAAAGCGCACTGCTCTCGGAACGCAAACTTCGATGACCGCGGTGATCCGGCATGCTTCTCTATCATACAGCTCTTCAAAAGAGTGAATAGTCCGATCAACGCAACGCCATCAGAAGGTACAACACAATTTTTCTCAACAGGAAAAAGCCTAATGAAGTGCGTTGTCATTCAATGTCCTTTTTAATCGTACTCTGTAGTGAGACCCAGAAGAAGGCAGCATCACGGCACAGAATAAGGTAATGACCAATGCTCTTTGGCGTATTACACAGGTGGCAATTCACCGTTAATGGGACAAACATACGATAAGCATTCAGCGATGTCTTGACCGGCAGCTTCAATGTTTGTAGTGTATGTTGAAAAACTTATTTTTGGAGCAGATTGAATGTACAGTTGTTTAACACGTTTTAAAACGCTACTATTAGTAACCAACTGTTACTAACTGTTACTTTACTGTTAGCACCTGCCAATACAACGGTATAGGGTCGTGTGGCGACGCCGTGGTCGCCGGCGTCGTCACAGTCTAAGGCTGCCGCGGCCCCTCGCGCCTGCGTCGCGTCAGTAGGGCGTAAAAAATGCCAGGAACGCCAGCGGCGGATGCTTTGAATCAGAGAGTTTCATTCTATTAACTAGAAGGAAAGCTGGCGGCGCTCCACCTCACCCACCATGAGCGCTCAAAGCATCATGGGGCGATGAGCAACTTGGTGCGGGACAGTCGGTTTTTTTTTTCAGGAGCACAGAGTGGCGTTACTGAGATGCCCATTCCGTCACGGCGCGCCCCGCGGGCAGACGACTTTGGCGCGACCGTAGAGTGCAAAAGCTACAGTAGCAAAAACGCAACAGCACACGATGGCAATAAAAAGTTTTTGTTTTGCGAAATGCCATGAAAAAATCTCTTAAATTGTTGAAGCGACAACATTTTTTGGGAAACATATATTTCTTTTTAAAAGTGCGCCTGTTAAGCATGAAATATTGGGTTTTGTGACCTCTAATACATGGTCAAAATGAGAGCAAGCCATCGCTTATTTTGGGCAAACTTTACATTTCCATGCTTTTCTGCTCGTTTGTTGCAATTTATAGACAGAATATTGAACGTTAGGGCATTCTTAATTTTCGAACAACGTTTGTGTTTTTCATTATAATAATAATATTAATACCAAGATACTAGTAATATGAATACAAAGATACTAGTAAGAGACATTATTAATCTAATAAGAATGCAGCTGGTCAGATGTTCTAGACACAACCAGACATTTACATCTGTTGATGAATTAACTAAGCCGGCCATAATAGGCATAAAGCTGAAATAGCGTTAAGCTTACCTTGAATATCAGATGTGTCGATTTCAAACAATATTTTCCTGAACGCTACTAAAAAATCTGCACATATGAGAATGCTAGAAGAAACCCAGGATGGCAAACCACCAATTTAAATCAAGACAAAGAGAGGACCAATGAGGAACCTTTGAGGTACGCCTGGCTGTTGTCACCTTTTCGCGCACATATTGCGTGCACTCCCAGGCACCCTTACAGCGTGAAGGGGTAGCGGTCTCGGTCTCAAAGGAGATGCTCTCGTCTCTGCGTGGCGAGCTCAGCCAGAAACCAGCTACCAAGTGACATGAAGGGTGGTAGTTTGGTATCCAGCTTTCGCCGTTTTAAGCCAGAGAATGGGTCGGAGCCAAAGGTTCACAAACAAAACAATTTTATACAGCAAAGAGATGATACAGGGGAATTTATAATCACCCGTACGAGCACATACAAATTCATGTAAAACAAAATACATCTCGCGCAAATTAAAACTCAATAGAGACTACAATACAAGAAAAATATTGCGCCTATGGTGCACTCACACAAGAGGGAGGCAAACAAGCAAAACAACATTTGTTCACCGGGCACTGCGACAGCCCGACGACGGGAGGATCCCGCTGCCTCACTGGTCCGTGGCTGGGCGAGTGGTGTCGACCCGGAAGACAGAGAGCCGGCAGCACCCTTCATATATGAGTACGCGCCGCGTCTGTTCGTTCTTCGAGCCAAGGCAGGCGCGCCCATACAGTATTAACAGTACAATTTCCTTCTTATTCTCGCGTCGGGCGCGCGTCCCTATTGATCCGATGTGGAGACCGTTCACCAGAAAGTTCGAGTTTTTCCTTCCGATCCGCCGACGCCGGCGCGCGAGCGAAGTGGAGAGGGCATCGCTCAGTACGCTAAAGTTACGCCCCCTCCATCAGTAATGAGTAGCATTTACTCCAACCTTCTCGACTCTTCGCCAGCGCATGCGGATATGTTTCCTTTGGCGCCGCGCTCGCGAGCGAAGTAGAAAGGGAAGCAACACACGCAAGGTTAGGCGCTCTCCAGGCTCCTTTCTCAAATGTAAATTTTTTTTACTACGGCGCGCACTAGCGGGATTGCTTCCGCGCCGCGCCGGTCTTCCGAATGTGCATCAAATTTTGTGACAGCTGTACTCCAAATTGGCTGCGAGTTTCCTTCATTAGATTTTTACCTGCCTATGTTCCGAATTTGGAGCATATGAACCAAATTTTTTATTTTTCTTCAAAAAACACCCTTGTTCGAAGTTTTTGTTTCCGCGTACTGTAGGATGATTGTAGAAAGCATCGCCGAAATAATAATTATCATGGACTTATTCAGACGCTTTGAAATTGCATTGAATGGTTTCGAAGGGGCATATTTTGGGCCTTGCCAGATCGCAGTGTTTGTGGAGCCCTTCCGTAGGTAAAAAAAAGCATGGAATAAAAAAACATAAAAAGTAATGAATAATGGTTGATGATTTCGTGAAACATAAAGAACAAAAGCATGTGTGTCTTTCACTGGCAGTCAATTTTGTTCAAAGGTTCTGTATTCGTAACATTAGGCTCTGGCATTAGCAGAATTCAAAGGCAGGAGGTACTCTTAGCCTCCCGCATTATGCCGGCTCGCGTCAGCGACGTCCAATTCTGTCCATCAAATATATGGGAGCAGATTTGCTGATTGTATAGGGCAGTGCGTTCGTAAGCAGTGTGCGACGCGCAAGCTATGTATAATGGACACACCGCATGTATCTCGACTCCCACCTCTAGGTGACGTGAACGTAAAGCTCCTGTGAGGCGTTTCGAAGTGCTTGGGGCGTTTACACGACCTCGGGCCCCATCCGATAACGCCAAAGACTGCAGAGACTACGTGAAGGGTGTGGCGACCGCACTCCTCCCACCTTGCGCGGACCCCGCCAAGAGACAACGAAAGCAGCGCGAGGAACATGCAGAAGGTGGTCATGCGATCAAGGAAAGAAGTCACGCTTAGGTCGTCGTGGGACGTGCGTGTCATATCTTTGCTGCAAAAGCCATTGCTCAAGAAATGCTTTCCTGCTTACCATGGCTTTTGAAAGTTTTAAAGCGATAGAGGGCACACGGTGAAAGGAATCATTATTCAAACATCATTCTTCTCTCTCCAATCTGCGACGACATGTACGCCAATACAAGGTTGTCTTCAGATAGCCAAGTGAAGAAATTCGCACTATATTGATCAGAAAAGTTGTTTTACAAGACATTAGTACACTGTATTTGGGAAACGCCAATGTTAAAAGCTGGAACGCTGGAAAAAAACATGCTATGTCATTCTTAATGTGGGTACGTTTTTTCACGGGTATTTTAGAAGGAGTATGCCAATTTTCGCTTTGAATGTCCCTCTTTGAAAGATTGCCTTCAAACTGCTACGTTTAAAACGTTAGCCGAGACAATTTATGTAAAGCTAATACGAAAGCACTCCAGGAGAGAGACCAGTCTGGAAATGCTGTTAAATCAGTGTAAATGTAGTGCTTGCACCGACTTCATCAAATCATTCCTTATTCTTTGCATGTTAATCAGCCGAGTCCCCGCTATCTTTTCACGCTCTGTTAATGCCACTAAAATTGAACCGATACTTGCATGTACTAACCTCTAAGTACCTGACCACTATTTCCCGCGATCATTGCAATAGGTTACCACAAGTCATTGCCTCCTCAATAAAACAGAAATAAAAACTTGAGGTGATTTTTAACACCGACTCCGAGTAGCCAGCATACATTTTACGTGAACTTGATTTTGTTTTGTTTTTTGTGGAAAATAACAATATTTTCAGTTTGTGTGTATATTTTCTCATAGTTTTTTGTATTTTTGCAGATAGCTTTCGAGTGCAGTTTATTGCTTTCAATGTAACCATTCACTCTTTTCTCCATAAAGATATATTTTAATGCCAGAAAAAGGAATTTACGGCATGGAAATAAGAACGAAATTCAATATTCAGATATTCCAATTTGACCATCTATTAATTATCACTGAACAGCGAGAGAAATGTGATCATATACCCCTTATACTCCACATCACCAGACTAAAAATTACCTTTGGACAGTCTTGAGAAAAAAAAAAAACTCTCTCCGCTTTGCGATAGCCTGTCCAGTTTCTTCTACGATGTATTCTTTCCTCAGTCTGTGGGGGCTCACGTCCAAAAACAGCACAAGCATCAAGGAGTTCAAGCAGATTGCTTTCCCTCACTGCCTTTTAATAAACGCATGCCGACATTACTGCACATAAACTGACGATTTCTCGCTCTTCTGAGAAGAAGGTACCTTGACCTGTAAACCAGCGAGAGTTAACGAGAGGCTCAACAAAAGAAACAAAAAGCATAGAACAGGCATTTTCCTCTGGTTTCTGCTCTACGCGGTAATTATGCCGCATCTCATCGAAGTGGCCACATTGCTGATTTAAGAAGTTGAGAGAATCAGATATTATTTTGCTTTATTTAACACATGAGTCTTACATCAAAATTTGATGGGCTAATAGCCAATGCTAGTTTGGGTCCATAGCCATGAAAGCTTAGCAGCACAGTAATAGGTTAGAAATCGAAACAGTGCAAATGCATGCCTGTCATAACACGAAAAAAGGAAAAACAGCAAATGCATAATACCAAATATTGCTTGTAACTGCTACATGTTAGTGAGGAAAAAACTTTTTACAGAGTATTCAAGTTGCTAGATATTTTATTCTTAAAAGGAATGTCATTCCAAATTCCAAAGTTCATGACCGACAAGCACCAGTCATCTGTTGTCCCGTCTGATTTCCGTTTGTTCAGTCGCAGCAGTGAACATGAATGCGCCCTCATCAAAAACTAACCTCTATTTAAAGCTGGTGTAAACACTAACAGTTGCCCTTTTATTTACTGGCGATGTTGAAACATATGTAAAGTAGCACAGATTAGTAAATCTCGCTGTATATTCATGTGTCCAGAACGACACAGGCAATTATTAGCCAAGACCGGTTGTTTGTTGAGAGAAAGCTGATGGCGCGTTTGGGCACAAAACCTGCCTCTTGTTGAATGCTTGAGGCGTAACTGGTGCAAAACGCTGCAGAAACCCGGGTAGCCTATACACCAAACGCAGCCAGCATGCTGCGCGGAGCAACCGGCACAGGTCCGTCTGCACTGGACTCCATGGGAGTGATTAAACACTTGCGTTTCCTAAAGTTTCAAGCAAGGAAGCGGGAGAGTCTTGGCTTGTTAAAGGTGACTAGAAGTTTGCCCGATGTTTGTTTTTTAGGCTACTCCTTTTTGCAAGACCAGTATAATTTTCAAGGTTATGCGGCGCTGGTCTTTGCTTCCCCATCTTCAGCTGCTATTCGTTTGAAAACACGAGTGATGGAGGAATATAGTAGATTGCGTGCTGTTTGAATTAAGCAATAGTGTGTACGCAGCCTATTTTGTGCTAACTTAGTTTGCTGCGGCAGAGCTACTCAGGCGCTTACATCAGAGAATTAAGCGCCGCTTGCGAACATCGTTTCCGAAGAATGTAGGAAAGGAGGTAATAATGTTTATCAGGAAAAAAGGATTGGTATTTTGGGAAACGATTTTAATCAATGTGTTCTGGACAGTATTAAGCAGCAAAAAAAAAGAAACAGAATAAATACCATTTTGTTATCACAGAATTTTGGAGCCTACCTGCTGTGTTCCAGTTTATCCCGCCTAGAATTGACCTTAAGACCTGTATCGTGTTGAGCCGGTGGTATTCTAATGAACACTGTAAGTAATTAACCGTGAATATTCTCCACTTAAATCTAGTACACAAAAAGTACTTACATTTCAATTTGTGCGAAACTGCATCTCCCAGCAAATACAAGGCTTCTAGCCAGCGTTCAGCAATTCCTCACCGCTCATTTTCCGCCATCTGCTGCGGGGAAAATCGGACGGCATTTGCTCCGCAATCTACTTGGTTCTAAGCCTTCGATGTGGTCTTTCAATTAACTCTAACCATCAACACAAACTGAGTCAAATTGTAATTGTTGCTGAGCGCTGACGTACGGTTTCGTAATATACTGTATTAGTGGCCCTAAGAAAACCTTGATATTTTCTTTTCAATGTGGGCACGTTAGCAAGTATAATTCTGAGGAACTTAGTTTTCTTTGACCCCATCATTATTAGAGCTTTTTAGTCTAAATTTATTTTCTGAGTTTGAACGATTTACAATACTTTCCTTCCTTTATTTAAACTCAGCATATTTCAACGTATTTAATGCTGCAGACGATGTTTAATGAGCTTTCTCTTGTCCTGTGCCTTTTTTCAATACATGCTATCCGGCGTCGTTCTCACCATCCGCCCGCGATGCACGTGACCCAAATGTGCGCTAGCCTATATGTGCTCTGCTAGACAAATGTGGGGGACAATAACTGTGTCAACGGGTGCTCTGCACTCATGAGTCACGACCGTATATCGCATGAAAGCCGTGTGCTCTTCACATGTTGATTAATATTCAGAAGGGTCAAGGGTCTGACTGCATGAGATCCTAGGTGCCGTTGCTTTTGGTCCTATTGTGATTGCTTCCAAACTCTTGAATCAAGTTACAATGTTACCACTTCATTACTATGCTTAACTGCTTTTTTATGCTTCAGTTATTCCCTTACAAACCTCAATAACAAAGTCGCGCGTTTGCTGTGGACGCAGTATGAGAGCCATTAGGTTAAAATGCTAGAGTGTGTGCTTGCGGATGGCCGAGACAAGCCTCTAGTTTCTGCTGCGAGCCAAACGTGAAGGCCGGCACCCGGGCAGAGGCGGGGGATAAAATCTGTATTGGCGGAGGCAGAGGCGAGCGTAGTGATGAAACAAGGCGCAGCGTGTACTATGGCGTAAAAAATCATTAGCAAGCCATAAAGCAAGCCGAGATAAAGCGAAAGTAATCAGCGCAAAATTCAGGCAATGAAATGAGGCAGAAAGAAAAAGCATAATATAGAGAAGCATCATTCTAAATGTGCATTCTGCTCACGCAATTGATCGCATCAGACCAAGTAAGTGTCCTGAATTTTCTTACTTCCGTTTTATCATTATTGCGTTCACACCCAATGCTGTTAGTTCAGAAAGTTAGGTTTAAATAGCTTTCTAAACGTAATGACGCCGCAGGGTGCTTGCTATTGCTTCCACAACTCTTCTTGTCAAAACATTGGCTAGCACCCTCAAGAGACCATCAAGAGACCATCCGCTTGCCTGCTTTCTACAATTTTCCTACTCTAGAGGTTTTTATTGTGTCGTTTCATTCGCTTTGCGCCCTATTTTTGCTTCCTTTGATTTGGCTCTCTATTCCAGTACAAAGACCACTTCGTGTTTCCTCGACACTTTAAATTAACCCTGATATCGCTGTTGATATTAATATTAAACGTCTAGAATACAAAATGTATTTGTTAGTATTTCTTTTTGGCATAGAACTGGTTCCACGTGTTCCTTTGTTTCGTATTGAATTCACACATGTGATTAAGAAGAGCAATATCCATTACGAAATTGGTGCCGTAATGAAAACGCTTTTGCAGACAAATGATGCAGCAGGACTTCGAAGATCGTAAACATAATAAGCCTCAAAAGAGACCGGTCGAAATGTGTCTCCTTTTGATAAGAACCTTACTGACTAGTGGGGTAAGTAAATCTTCTGGCAACATCAAACTTTATTATTAAAGCTAAAACCTCATTTGCTACAAGCTTATTGCTTGCAAATCATTATAATCGATGGTGTTTACTCAGTGAAACAATCTAAGCCTTGTTTGTCACTGCTTCTGAGTTTAAATTGAATTTTGCTGTTGAGAGAACAAACGATGATGAAAAAAAAAAGACTTCTTGAGCAAGAAAACGCACATCTAACTTCCACTCCTCCTTTTGTGACCCGCTGTTTGTAATTGCATCCACGAACCACAATAATTAAATGCCTCCGCTCAACGCAAATATTGAGATTACTTCGGCAGGACAAAAGGGATCCCTTTCTAATCAGACAAGCGGACCTATGAAACCAAAGGCTAATATTTGCCCAGTATTGCCTTAACAATAGCCCGCTGTGGCACAGTTGCATCGAGAATGCACTACCCCAAACACAGTTCCATTTCGGGTATCTCGGATTGGATGT